>JAHSUZ010000028.1:0-100000 GCA_021527575.1 Ensete glaucum
AGTCTGCTGGTCCGGGGGGCAAGTCTTCTGGTGGGTTAAGTTAGCTTTGAAGTCAGTAGCTAAGGTCTTATTCTTTTTAGCTGGATTTCTTTTGATTGTTGTAATTCCTAGGTGTTCGATTCTGTTCTGAGATGTGCTACATCGTGCCAATGAGTTGAAGCAGAAGATATAGGAGCATAAGAGCGAAAGGCAAGACTCAAAGCCAGTAATTGCATACTTTTAGTTAAGAGCTACGGGGTCCGTAGGGGAAGTCTGTTTGCCAGTACTGTGCCCATAGTTAAGTCTATGCAAGACTAGTGAATTCCATATGTCAATGGTTAAGCCCACTTAGTGAACTACAGAATTTAGGGCATGAGCGGAAGAGTAAGCTATTTGTGTTAAGGATGAAAGCCGGGATTGGAAGTTGGAAGCTAGGTGGGGAATTCAAGGAGCAAGCCCAAGAGTGTGAAACGAACAAGCATGACTTAAAGATAGGGTAGTGTAGTTCTCTCGCCAGGTAGTAAATCTCACTCACCGAGTAGTCAATCTTACTTATTACTTTATAGAGCCCGCGGCCCGCCAATGCTATCTATGATAATATAGAATTGAGCCGGTACTGACTAGAATTGAGCTTGGTGTCCACAAAGAATTCCGGGGTGCCTTGCAGCACTGAAACAAGAAAATGGGAATTCACCACTACTCCGATGAGCTGAACTGAAACCACTGCGCCTACTCCTTGCTGTCGCCTCCCTGCCTTGCTTAGTTAGAAAGTTTCCGGGCTCCAAGGCTACCTCGACCCCCTCTGAGCCTTGCTTGCTGCATCTCAGCTTCTATACCCTCTCACTCACTTTGCTTTCAACCTAACTCTCTTTACCGCCGCCCTGCTGCCTGGCATTCCTGTTAGCCTACCCTTCCTGGGGACTAAGTCTACTGTTCACCTCTTATTCTTTTACTACTGTCAGAGAGGCTTACTTTCCCTTATCTTAATCCTATTGGTTTACTGCTTTGATTTGGGTAAGTAAGGAAATAGCATGCATTTGTTAGGTATAGAATAGAAAAGTAGATTAAAGATGTAGCATCGATGTTACAAATAAGCAAGAAAGGGGTAGCAGTGAATCTTATGTGTTACACCCGAAATACCTAGTTTTTTTGTTACAAATCAGAGTGCAAGTAATACATAAGTAAGAAGTCAACTCGACACTACTAATGACCAAGTCCGGTTCTCTTTCTTGCTTTTAAGCTGACCAAGTCCGGTTCTCTTTCTTGCTTTTAAGCTGGAGAGGGTATCTCCCAGAGAAGAAGAAACATTAGGGTCTCTCAGAACAAGCGTATAAGAAAAGGGTATCTCCGAGCAGGCGTATAAAGAGTCAGCAGTTAAGTCGGACTACATGGTAGGGTGCTGTGGGCTTCCGCTCCTAGTAGTTACGTCTCCGTAATGGGTATAGTTCAAATAATGGATTAGTAATAAGCAGAGCAGGGGAAATAGCTTACTAATAATAAAATAAGGGTGTTGGCGACGATAGAGGTTCTGTTCAATGAACAGCAACTCGAGAATCATCATCTGCTGTGCTAAAGTAAGTTGCAGCATCCCCGCTCCTTGTGGTAGAGTTGAATCTTCTGGCTTGTGTCTAAGTAAGAGATACAAGTTATCTTTTAATCGTACGTAGAAGCTAAGCCAAGCCGAGAATGAAGCAGTACAAAAATAATCAGCAGAATAAGGGCTCGCATAGAAACTGGAATTACAGAAGAATGGGTTAAAGTAAGCAATGAAGCGGGAAGGGATGGTGTTGGCGATGAAAGAGATAGGTTGGTGCTAGTGTTGTCGACTCAAGAAGAAAAGTCGAAAAAGTAAGTAATCAGAGCAAGCTACAGGTGGATCGAACTCTCCTTGTTGAACCGACAATACCCGAACCGAACTGTTTTGAACTAAGCTAAGCAGTAGAGGAGATAAGTAGAAACAGCATCATCGAACACGAGAAAGAGAGTGAGTTGCTAACAAGGCTTCGCTTCAACTAGCACTGATAGGAACTATTTGGCAGAGCCCTGTAACATAAACTAATACTAAAAAGAATCGGAATAGGAAATCAGATTCACTATCCTGGCAAGCTAACAAGGCTTTCCCTACTACAGGGCTTAGGCTCCTTACTCGTATTCTTTAGATATGGACCAGGATCCTGGCTTTTCAACCTAACTCTCTTCGCTTGCATTACTTATTTCACCTTTTATTCTCTTATTAGTACTTCTTTAATCCCTGGCTCTCTCACTACCCTGTCTTTAACGCTCAATAACCATATAGTTCAATCCGGATCGTTTAGTTCAAGGTCTTGGCGAGTCTAACTCCCTTTGCTTTAACTCCCGCTTGTCCACTACCTTATTGCATGAAGTATTCTGTTTATACTTATAACTTATATTAATACAACCAGCGGATTTGCTACATATGAGTTATCCTACACAAACTAACTTATCCTTTTACTGATTCGCCCCATTCTATAAAATACTTGCTCGATTCGCCAAGCGCCAAGCGGAATGACTTTACGAAAACACATGCTACTATTACCATTATTGTAGGAGAATAGACTTGAGATTGTATTAATAGAAGTTGCCCCACTTATCGATAGCAGAATAAACCAATTCTCGTACTTCACTACACAACTTAGGCCTTAACTATACTACCTATAAGGACACTTGGAGCTCCAGGAATCAATACAAGAATACCGAATAACCCTATACAGACAGCAAGGCTGAAATCACCAATGGAAAGAGGGGCTTTAATACCGCTCATGCTTATGCTACAACCTAACTCTTCCCTACTGGGGGCCCATTCCGGGGTTGTCTCGCCCGCAGCTTGGTTTCAGTCGTAGTCTCTTTGCTTTCGAGCTGACAGTGTATGTAAACAAATCAGAATAACACTCGAAATAAGGGCAGCGTGCGGCTACACGCCTCTCATACCCGGACTGATGCTACCAAGAATCCCGCTAACAACCAGGAATCCAGCTACTATTGAAAGAGTCCAACTCATAATTAGGGTGTCCCCCACCAACTGAGACTTTGTATCCTTGCCACAAATCTAACTTTACTGACCTTTAAGCTACCTTTACTTGTGATTCAAAAGTACTTTCTCCATGCCCCTTAGCCTACCCTGCCTTGCTTCAAATACTATTACTGGTACTGGGGAGTATACTAGAGAGAACCAACCACATAGAAGAAGCAAACATGTCACTTAGGCTTTTACCGCTACCATCTTTATTCTACTACTATAGCGAAGAAATGCACTTAGTGCTTTTTCATTTACCCCGGATTCCAATAGTATGTCAATCTCTTGTTCCAAACCTGATAGTACTATTACCCCATAAACAAGGCTCCCGGCCTATGCTTTTCTTCTTTAAACACTGATTAGGATCTATTACTCAACACCCTAATTTGTTCCTGGCATCCTTACCACCTTGAATGGAATTGAATTCTCCCTAAGAGCCCTGCATCATTAGTATTTAAATCTGTTTACCTTTCTGGGTCTACTAATCTTTGCTTCCCAACCTCAACTACTTACTTGCTTTCTTTAGCTACTGGTATAGAACCCCGCTTTGGATTCTTGAACCACTGCCCGGCATCCTTGTACTGCTGTCTTCAATGCCCAGCCTCACGCTACTTACTGTGATTCTACTGCTCTTTGCTTTCGTTCTCTAACTTAACTACCACCTTAGAGGCTACCAAACCGTACATCGAAGTATTTCTTTACTGCCTATGATTCCAACTTGAAACTTGTTACTAGTCCCTTCCTTAGTGAAGTCTAAAAATGAACTAATAAGAATGTGAGCGGCTGAGTATTAGGCTGCAAGTAGAGGATAAGGTTCCTAATCAAAGTAGTGGGTGCACTCACATTCAACGCACTTACGCTTATTGTTGTTGTGTTCTCGGGGTGCGAAGGTTCAAACTAAAGGATAGAGTCAGGAGTTAGGTTCCTTTTTCTATCATAGGGGAGCAGAGCACTCAATGGAATTCTGCCAAGCAGAGATGGCAGCCTTTCCTCAATGCATACTGCTTATAAGCCCTTCCTTCCTCAATCTCCCTTTGCGCATCAAAGCTTTGACTTTATTCCTACCTGAATTAAGCGCTCCGTTACTTATGCATGAGATTCGGGAGTAGATTCGGTTTCTGTATGTCTAAGCCCTTATAACGGATTCGAGAACAAGAGATGCCATACTCAAAAATGCCTTATATTGGTCTGATACTATGGGATTGGTGATACTATGGGCGGGTGGATACATACGTCGAGTGAATACCAGTGCCAGCAACTCCTGTAAGCCATAAAGCGATGGGCTAACAAGTTGCTCCGTCAGTTTCGTAAATGCGAGGTCTCTCGAGCCCCTGAGACAACTCATAGCAAGCAAGCAGGGCAGTATATTCTCTAAAGAAATCTCACATATGAAGAGAGGGCTCCTTCCAGCTCTACCTCTTTTTCCTTCGCCTATGACTAGGAAGAAAAGGGAATTACTCTTTTCGCCTAAGGTCTGGGTTATGGCTTCACTTATTGCCCTAGCTCTTGAAAGCGAGCCGAGCGGTATGGCAGCTAGACAGTAGCGGGATGGCGTCTAGCTTTATTCTATTCTTACCCACGTGAGATTGTTACCCGCTCCGCGTCCGTCTTTCTTTTGTATTGGACTGAGGACTTAGATATGTACTGAGGTCTTTCAAAGGAATTGCCCAGGCCTAAATCATTTGGTTATGCTTATTGTCGTGAGCAATCTCAATATGATATCTATCTTAACCCAATCTTTGAATTGATTGATAGGGAGGAAAGGAATTTCAGGTACTTTATTTAGGATTGATATCAGGAAAAGTTGCTTTTCAATATCCGGGATGTATTAAGTATTCAGTGATAGCATTGCTAGTAATGCGACTTCTCTTCTAATTAAGTGTGTTTTGTTTACCTTATAGTGTTTTTGTATGGTAAGTTTACTATTGGTTATACCATGAGAATATAAAGAAAAGAGGAAATGTTCACTTAAAGATGAATCCATTTCCTTACTTGATGGAGTTCCTAACATAGAAATCCAGAATCCAAATTGAGTTCCTAACATTAAGGGAGGTCGTACTATAACACAGGAAAGTAAGCCTAGCAATCGATCATAGTAGTTATGTTAATTAATTGTATTTATTATATTATACTATATTGTACTACATTATTAGTTAATGGGATACAACATTGAATAGCAGTGAAATAAATAAGTAAGAATACCCGGTGTAAGTGCAAAGCCTGATGTTTCATAAGATGGAATGAAAGCTACTATTATATAGGCGTTAACACATAACTTCTTCTTTGATCGGTCAGTAACTAATTTCATTCGGTTGGTAACAACAGTAAGTCTGGTCTTTGTATAGTAGCAAGGTAGGGTGACTAAAGCACGGTCGGTAGGGTTACTTAGCCTGAAAGTGTAACCACATAGCTCAGTCCGAGACGAGAGTAACATCAATCAGTTTTCTATTAACACAAATAAGTGTATCAACTGCTATACTTTGTCATTGAACTTGATAGCTCTTGTTCTGGCGTTCAGTAACCAATACTCTGTCCAACACCCACCGAAAATCAATATTAGTTGGCGACTCTCTCTCTCCTCTGAAGCCGAAGATAGAAATGATGCATTTGTTCGAAAGTAAGCAGCAGCAGAATGAATGTCGAGTATAAAGATTAAGTACTGGACTTTGAAGCGGGAAGTAGTGAGTCTACTCGATTGCGACTTGTTCCTTGACTTGATACAGCACCGCTACATGGGCTATCCGCACCTAAGATTCTTCACCCTTGAACAGATTCTCCTACAGCACCCACACAAGAACAGGATAATTTGCATCTAAGCAGTAGGGTCGATCCGAATTGAACACATAACTAGAGGACCTAACAAAAGAAGCTAGCCTTTCGATCCTACACTACCTTATCCAAGGCGAAGTTCCCGCTCTCGAACTCTTGTATTGTCCCTGTAACCAGTGTCTCTTAGCCTAGCGCTCTATTGCCTTACATGCTTTAGCGACTGGGTTTGACTTTTGTATTTGATTACGTTATGTTATATTATATTGTACAAGATTCCCTTCTATGTTGATTAGCGGCAAGGAACTCTATATACTGTATTTAATATGAGTTATTACTACGTGCTGTCTTCGGCGGTAGTGACTAACATTGCGTCCCCAACCCTATTCTACGCCCAACGGCCCAGCCCTATCCTATGTCCCAGCAGTACACGCCTCACACCGTCCACCAGGGACCAAGCCGTATTGTGCTGAGTCATGTCACCGGCCTATCCCGGATTTCCCTGTCTTTTAGACTGACTTGTAGTGTTTTATAATTCCCTCTCTTACCAGGATGGAGCTACCAGCAAATAGACTCGAACTGATTTATGTTTCTATTACTTTAAGGGAATCAAATACTGCCTAACAGGGCTGTAACTCAAACCTACCTGTAAACTGGTGCTTCTCGTAATGGAGCTATTACTGTAGGATCCAACTATGTACAAAAAGAACGGAGCTGATTTAATCCTTTCGACTCTTTCGGCAGGGCTTTGGCGCGGCAGTCTCGCTAGGCCATATGCTCTCCGGTATCGATAGTCTTTCTTTGGGTGGTCCATTCCCTTATGCCCCGAGTATAGGGATGGGAAGCACGTACTATGCATAGTCTGTTTGCCTTGCTGATACTAGTTAAATCCCTTATTAGAAGTAAAAGGATGAGAACCACTTAGTAGCAACCCTTTCAGTAGCAGTTGAATCTCCTGTTTCTTGGTTTACGCTAGATATCCGAAATCCTTATACTTATTATTGTTACATCAAATACTGGGGCTTTGCTTTAACTGCACTAGAAAGTACCCTAATTCTCTACTCCCCGCTTCAATCCTATTGGGCACTGGTCAATTCTCTATTTCCCGGTGTGATTCCCAGTTGCTAGGGATAATGAGAGGTGGGGTGAGGCTAAGATCATAGTCGGCAAAGGAAAGCCTATTGAGCTTAGGTTCCCATTGAAATAAGAAGTAGCACTATTCGAGTTCTGTTCCCGCGCAACATTATACTAAGCGTGTTCATAAGTGTTCATAAAGATGTAGTGTAGCATTCTCGCTTATCTTCTCAATTGATAAATCTGTGGTGTGGATATGGCAGTACAAAAAGGAGCTTTTACCATATTGATGAATATGAATTAGTTTCAGCCCACAATCCATAATTCTTTTATTTCTATTGGAACCCTTCGAGGCAGTCGAAGTCTAAGCTTCCCATCTTCATCTATCGGCTCCGGGCCTCATTAGCGTGCTCGTATGCGAGCTATGCTGGTTCTGTAGAGTAAAGGCGCGCAACAAAAAGAGAGAGAGGCAGGGCAGAATCATCCAGTTCCGCGTCACGACTATTCCATTCCTTCTTTCTTTATACTAGTGGAGGAACCTGTAAGAGAACAATTTCTATCCGTGCTCTAACTATAAAAAAAGAATGTATTAATAATATTCAAAAGAATGTATTAATAAATAATATTAAAAGAATGTATTAATAATATTCAAAAGAATGTATTAATAAATAATATTAAAAGAATGCATTAATAATATGAAAAGAATGCATTAATCATATTAAAAGAATGCATTAAGAATATTCGATCGTATCTTTCTTCTCCAGTTGGATGATGCTTGAACTTGAAACCAATGCCACTTGCTCAACAACTGCCTTCTTCCACCTTCTCTATCCTGAGGAGAGTCCACAAATAACATTTTGTCCCCATTTCTTCTGTGAAGCGGATTTGACTTCAACGAGTACTGCCACTGACACAGCTTCTGGCTTAAAGGCCTGCTTTCCTGGCTCCTTTCGTAGGCTTATCGCCGAGGACAAACCAACCGATCTACGCTCGAAACCCCCCTTAGAAGACTGACTGGTCAGAGAAAGAATTTATCAAAGAAGGCTCCACTACGAAGGGACGAATATCGTTTCACATCTGATGAAATTGAAACAACGAATATATAATTATATATAATGGCATAAAGATATATAATGGCATATCGTCCATAGAAACAACTAACTAATATAATTTATAATGATAAAATAATATAATGGCATATATAATGAGTAATGATAAAATAATATAATGGCATATCATCTATAGTTTCATCGTCTTGTAGATGTACTTAATGGATGCACTAAATAAAAGTATTCGAAAAACAGAAAAGGTGCTTTTCGGTCACCATCGGCTTGGGGCGTCCCCCTCTAACTGAAAAACTTCCAAGTCAACCACCTTCTTTGCTTAAGCGCTTCTATTCTACCTAACCACCCGGATCATTTGCACCACCTATCTTATACCTTCCCCACCGACCTTGATCAGATGTTTATGTTTGAAAATGGGGCGGCTATTTCTTTTCCCAACCAAAAGAGCACGACCGTAGCTTCGGATCTCTCTGCTCCCCGGCCCCCTTTTGAGGTGCAGCAAATTCTCGACGCTCTTAAGATTCACCGGGCTAAACTTCTTTGCCAATCAGGTTCATCCCTTTCGCCAACTCCTGCAGCATATGATCTAGGCACTGTTCTTCTTTAGCCTTTCTTTATCCATATTTATATTAGACTCTATTCCTTCCCTTTTCCTTCTTTTTCATTGAACTAGTTCAGTGTCCGTATGAGCTTCTATGCTATGTGCAAGAGCAAGTTGTCCAGTTTGTTTTCATTATTTGAATTAGGGGTTCTGTAGGTTGTACTGTAGAGTGAGTTGGAGCTTTTCTATTATGCGCGACTTGGACTTGACATCGAGGTCTGTAATGTAAACAGAATAGTAGGGCCAGTGAACAAGCAACGGAATGCAATACAAATAAACAATCAATTCAACACAAGACAAAGCGAAGAGGTCGGCGAGGGCAATTCTTACTTTATCTTAGAGTGGAGAGCACCTGTACTAGATTGTTACCTCGCTATTAATTCTGCCTTTGTAGTTTCATCCCTTGTTTCATACGTCTTTGCGCCAAGGCCAATATAATCCTCATAAGCTCAAGATCTTCAGCAGTTTCAGAAGCAGTAACCAGTTCTTCGGAGGAATCAGCAGGCAGTGACGTTTCAGTTGCAAGTCCAGTTGGGGCAATTATCTTTTTTGTTTCCGGCGCTAAAAGATTTTTCTGTATCAGGATAAGAATAAAGTAAGTACTCGTTTTTATAACCTAACCCTAAGTTTTAGATAGAGGAGAGGTGCTTCCTCAAGTGGAGTTAGTTCGGGTGGCGACTTACTATTTCGATTCATAAAGTGAAGTTCCTGCTTATGAGTTTAAACACCTATTAAACCTTAGCAACCTGAGACACCTATTAAACCTTAGCAACCTGAGACACCTATTACTCTCTGTCCTGTCTTTGGGCACGTAAAGAGAGTCTCACTGAATTTCATGATCAACTACGTCGGAAGAGTATAAAGGATAAGTATAAACAACAGGATCTGCAGCGGGGAGGGAAGTTGAGGTCGGGCAATCTACAGTAGATGAAAAGTCAAGTCAGCTCCAGGCTTTGGGTAATTGAGCGATGGTGAGTAGATGGCTAAGTCAACTAATAGCTCTAACACTAATAGCTCCAATACCGATATAGTAACTAATAGCTTTAATACCATAATAATGTTACAATGATAAAAGAAAGAAAAGACCATAATAATGTTACAATGATAAAAGAAAGAAAAGAAGTAAGTAAAAACACTCTAAGGACTCTCTGGGCCGGGGCAACACACACCCATTTGTTTCTCTTAGCGCCAAACCTCCGAGCGCCCTTTGCTTAAAAGTGAGTGACTGAATTATTGCCTTTCTGTTGTTTGTTTAGGTTCGAGTCCCGAGCAACGCCAAATTCAATAGTGAAAGAATACAGAATCATAGTACACGTAACTACACCCCGTTCGCGCAACTCATGAATGGAAATTGGACTCTAGAGCACCAGGTATAGAATTTGATTACCTCTCTAAACTGAACAAAGGATTGCATCTCTCTTTCACGCATCCTCATATATATCTGGAATAGAGCATTCAACATTCAATTCTTAAATGACTACTTTGTTTCACAAATCATAAATCTTTTGGAGCCAAGCCACTTTTACCTGGCCATAGATTCCTGCTTCATAACCTGATCCTCTGTCTCTTCTTGATACGAGAGCACAATCATATCCATCTACTGAAGTACACCACCGACCATGGCTGCTTTAAACCCATCTTTATCGTCTACAAACCTCTGTCAAACTCATTTCATAGCTACGGGAAATCCCATATAATCCATAAACCTAGAAAGTAACCGTCACAGGTACCGACTCCATAGGTGGGTTTCGATGGGGCTTGCGGCCAGGCCCTGTACGTACTTATTCCCATCACTATACTGGATTTCTGAAGCCGAATGCCGCTGAAGCTAATGCAGTTCCCAGTTTCAATGAATGTTTTCCTTGGTGCAACAAGATTAAGTGCTAACGGGAAAGTAGTTGTTTCGGATTTTACTTACGCGTAAGGAAGGAGTTTATCAATTCCTACATCTTTTATGCATACAGTTCAGAAATTAACTGTTCGAGTTTCATCGTGAATTTCATGCTTAGGCTAGGCGCAAGTAAGATCAGTGGAGCAGCAATGAAGGTGCACTTTTCTCCTATAGAAAGAGAAGACAGAATAGAATGCAAAACTCCTTAGTCTGGTAGTGAGCCATTGTATAGAATTGATTTGGTAATTATTGAATCATAGGGCGAAGAAAGGATGTTTTTTCTGCTATAAGGAGAGTATAGGAAGAGCGCAAAGAAAGCACACTTAGACTGCTTTGTGCAATCTTGCTTGCCCATTATTTTAGGGCTGACGGAGCTAGACAAGAGTCAAACTACAGGGATTATCAAACTACTAACAGATGACCAGGGGACTACTCTGCTTCTGTGAATTATAATATTCTATTCGGAATTATTGACTTATGATATTGACTGATCCGGATAGCAGCAGGGTAAAGAAAAAAGAAGAGAGTTCGGTTGTGTTCTAATGTTACACATTGTTGAGTTTGCTCTGAATATTGTACGTATTTCCACAGCCTTACTAGCAGCAGTTACTTTCTTACAAGCTACGGAATAGGATTTGGATGCTAGGTTATAAGACCGCCCCACCGGGTTCTAAGACCAAGTTAAAGAAGTAAGGCTCGTAAGTAAGCAAAGGAAGGCTCATAAGCAGTAGAGTAAGCCCAGATCTATAACTAAAGAGTGACAGCGCTGGGATAGGGAACGAAAGGTGCAACTGCGGATATGGTATCAGGAGCGGAAGAGCTAAAACAAATATTCGAATCGTAACATCAGCTTGGAAGTGATCTTTAAAGAGGAAGAGGAGAGTGAGCCAGGCAATTAAGGGCAGCTCCCGCTGCTATAAGATGTGTGTCGGATTTCAAGAATGAGTTCTGAGCTCGAGTCTTGGGATGGAATGTCAGGTTCAGAGGTTAGGAGAGAAGAGAAAGTGTGAGTAAGTTAGGTCTCATCGACATATGTTGATAAGAATAGGAGTTATGAGAGGCAGCCTTGTTCTCAGTAGTTCGGTTGGTTCTTATGGATATGATGGTAGTTAGCAGTCCTTAGGAGGGAGTTCGGGAATGCAATAGGGAATAGCAAGCCTAGATCTGGAGCGGCGGAATAAAAAGTAAGTAGCGCTAAGTCCGCGTTGAACTAGTTCCTTTTTTTTAGATATGAGAAGCACCAGTTCAAGTATCATTGGCAGTGTGGTTGAATCAAAACAAAACCAAAATGCACTTTATTAGTTTATTATTATTTTCTTTATTGTTGAAGGCCGCAACACACACCAGAAGTCTTGTCAGCGCCAGTTGTATTCTTTCTATTTATCTTACTGATTGGTCTTGCAGGTTAGCCTGGTATACCGACTTATGTCTTTGATTCTTTAGTAGTTGCCCGGGTTCCGAGTTGATCCTTCTACTTAGTGGATGGATTCCCAGTTTTCATTTCCAGAATTGTTTTCATTGGTGGTGTTTTTTGTTTTAGTTTTTCGCTAGCTTGTTCACTGGTGGCGATAGTCAGGGCTCTTTTCTTTACTCGAGCTCAGTTTACGGATTTCTATTCTTTGTTTTGTATTAGTATCTTTGTATTAGTAGTTCGTTTCTATAGTTAGTAGTGGAAGCGTGCCAGCAAGGCAGGAGAGGCATATTTATCCGGCCAGTAGTGCATTCTCGTGCTCCCTTGGTTGTATCAATATTCTCAAGTTTTGGTGAGAGCCTTGTTACCGATCAGTCCAACTTCTATTATTAGTATCCGGATTCCTACTTGTTAGCTTTATTCTTACCCCGTTGTCGGTTATGAAAGGTGTAGTTCAGTCCGGGCATGGTAGTTTTCAGAATTCCAGTAAGCAATGGAAGTAAGAGTGGTAAACCTGTTAGACAGTAGAGTAGAGACAGGCTCCTATGCATTAGCTAAAGAAAACAAGTAAGTAGATGCAGCTTGAAGTAAAGAGATATAGGCTGATAGCCGGGATAGCAAGTCGTTTCAGAAGGGTAGCAAGAAGAGTTGTGTTGTTGGGTGTTTTTGTTTTTTGGCGCACTAAGTTAGATTCCCGCTCCTTAGTGAGAGTCTGCGATTCGATTCTCCTTTTGCTGCTCTCAATCCCCCTTTCCTTGGTTTAGTCTATTAGTTGCTCAGTCTTGCTAGGCAGCGCTCGATTCCCGTGTCAGGGTTAAGGTATTGTAGGCACTGGTTTCTTTCTTCTTATATGGTACAAGAGTTTGTATTAGAGGCACCAGTTCTATTCTATGATTATTGGTCTGCGCGTTACATGAATAGTGGAGTGACATTCCGAGTTAGCCGCTTAATGCTTAGAAGCGGTAGGGAAAGCCGGATTTCCTAGTTCGAGTATATCACTAGAGTAGCTATTTGTAGGTCCTTATCAGTAGTATTGCAAGAATAAGAGCAAGGCAGGTCGGCTTTTATGTCAGTAGGGGGTTTCTAGATCTACCTTTCTGGTTTGATTATTACTTCTTTAGTTACTTGTCTAGTATTAGTAGCGAGTTGAGTTGCTTATCTATTATATTGTATATCACCACTAATGGAAGGAATCCAATTAACAACTAGGTCAGCGTTAGCTGAGGGGAGCTACTGGAGAGAGTGAAACAGTACCTATAACAATAGAAATCGAAAAAGGGAATGCGACCACTACTATAATCATCAGGGGGCCAGTGAATCAAATGAGGTAGTAGTAAAAGTAAGGTTATGACTATACTACAATACAAGAAAGAATAATAACAACAGAAAGAGTTGAATCACTGGTAGCGCATCGTATAATAGAAAAGGAGTAACCCAAGCCAACTAACTACTACTGGAATTTCCATGAAAAGTAAAGATATGAGTAGCAAGTAGAAGATTGGAGTGGAGCTAGTAATAAGTGGAATGGGATTAGGAATAGAGAATACGACTAATGCCAGCAAGACCTAACCTTGGAGCTTAAGCCTTTGACCATGAATATCAGAATTTAACTAGTGCTTTTAACTCTTCCGCTCCTCCCTTTTAGCCTGCATTGCCACTCGAACTACTTCTAACAGGGCTGCTGCTACTGCACCTCAATCCAATATCCGTATTTTGAACTAGCGCCTACTGACCTATTATCTTATGTATCAATTGTGAGGCCTTCCTTACTAAACTAACTACTGTAGTTCACCCATGATCCTGACTTCTTATGCTAGTGCTCTGATACACCTATCCCCTATTAGTTTACTTCCGACTTAGAAGGTGAAATCGGATACTGCGCGTAGAAGGAACATATTCTTCCATTACTTAGGTTGATTCTATGTCTTCTACTCGTTCGTTTGGTTCGTAGTTCTACTACACATATCCCGTATTCTTAGTTACATTATAATAAGCACTGGTTCCATTCTCCAATAGTATACAAGTCAGTCAACTCTGTGTTTCGCCTTATTTCTTATTTGATTCCCTCTAATAGTAGTTATATTTTGTTGATAGTCGGGTTCAGAAGGCAGCGGCCTTAGTTCCAAATTCCAGTATAACAGGTAGTGCGGCAGTTTTCAACTAAGTTGTGCCAGAGTGAAGCGAACACGGGTAAGGGCGGTTGCTACTTAGTTCAATTACTTATTACGTGCTTGATTCCCTTAGGAAGCCAAGTCAGTCTTCTATTGGCAATAAGTAAAGAAAGAAGGGAATAGAGTATTGCTAGCATAGAAACCAGTATACTATTTTAATAGACTATATTCCCCTGGGCACACTAATTATCTTTTTCTAATGATAACAAAAAAGAAATGGTACTAGCAGCCTAACTTTCCTTGCAACAACATCGAGTAGGTTTGTTCTTCTTTCTACTTATACAAGATAGTAGGGAGAGTCGTTCTTCTCTTGATACAATGGGACTAGTACTCTTTTTTCTTATTATAAGAGATAGGTAACTGTATATTATGATAAGAGAATAGGTATAACTACTATCAGAATGCGACTACAGAAATGGGTTTGTTGGTGGGAAATACATCATTTAATACACCTAATCGATCTAAAGTGCTTTACTTTGTTATATCTTTTGGAATCGCCCCGCTCTTTCTTTACTTAGCTTATGGCTAATCAATCTTTCAACTCCTAAACTAAACATCAATTCATTTTAGCCTTAATCAACTGGACTGGCTGGCCTCTTCCTCGTATCTGAGCTGAGCAGGACAGCTTTTTTACTCGTTAATTCCGAAATACACCCTTACAGGCAGTTCCTTCCTTAACTCAATTCCCTCATACCTTTACTGTATAGCTCGGGCAAGGAGCGTGCAACCCAATGAAATTTATTATTGAAAAACTGATTATGAAGCGAACTCAACCCTTATTTTATAACCGACAAAGCGATAGCGGACTCAGGAAAGATGGATTAATACACCTTATAAGTAGGGTGGGTGCCCATTGCGTTAGGAAAGGGAAGGTAATCCAATAGTTTTTTTCGAATTTATTTGGAAAGAGATAGAATAAAGTATATGTTAGGGCCGTACTTAATAGATTTCTTATCTAAAAGTACCTATTGCGGGCTCAATAATTAGATGATTTTCTTTTACTGTGCTAATATCGGGTTCAGCTCAATAAATCAGTCTATATAGGGCTTCAATCATGTCTTCCACAACTGTACTAATATCGGGTTCAGTCAGCTCAATAAAACAACTGACTTATATGTAGTAGGTCGGTCCCTATGGCTTAATTCAAAGTGCATTTAGGTGCACAGGAATCTAATTATGGTACCTCAATCCACGTACTACAGGAAAGCCTCGCTCGCTATAGGACTTAATCAAAGTATAAGGGCTAGCTAGTACTTTTATGGAATGTGTATCCTTCCTTTCCTCCTCTGGCTCGTACTGGTCCAAATCAAATGCCATGCGCCTTGCTCCCCAAACTCCACCTTTCTATTCTTCCCACTCTTTTGAAAGTAGTTTAGTCAGCAGTTGCTCCCCAAACTCCACCTTTCTATTCTTCCCACTCTTTTGAAAGTAGTTTAGTCAGCAGTTATATGATTCGGGATATAGCTCTCTTCCTTCTATTCTGAATTCTCAAAAGGTGGGCAACACAACATTATCTAACTAAATCAAATAAGGTAAACACACTTCCTGTGCAATATGATCCAATTTATTAACAAAGAAAGCGTACCTAACTTTCATTATAATCAACATACTCTAATAGAGCACACACACCCCTTCTATAATTAAGTAACTACCATAACACCTCATTCTGTTTTTTCCTTTGACTTTTTCCTTATAATATAACTGAAATAAAGGCAGCTATTCTCCATAAGGAAGGGCGGGGCCATTTCAATTGAACCTATAGAGTACATGTGGCATAGATTGAAGTAAATACATGGCTAGCATCTCTTTAGTCGACCTCTTTCCTTGAAGTTATGAACCGACAACAAACAAAGATAAAAACTAAACGTCATGCGGCGCAACCAAACTGATTCAGAACCAACAACAACAAAGACATAATCCGGGGATTCAACTCTACTGTACTTTCCTTTAGCCTCTTATGCTCCATCCTAGGCTTCTGTACCTGTATAAGCTGTATAAGATTATAAAGTAAAGCATCAGCTGGATCCGTAGTAGGAACAAGATCTAAAGCAGCTGAAGCAACTGAAAGCATTCTCCCCCCTGACCAAGTACTATATTAGACTTCTGACCTGCCTAGGTACAATGGATATGGGGACGGGACCTAACCATAGGCTCTTTCTTGCTTGCCAACCACCCGGGATAGGATAGGATGCTTACTGCTGAGCTATCAATACAGAATTAAAGTGAATACATAATAGGGGTTTTTTTGTTATGCAACGAAAGATGTATGTTGTATATGGCAAATAAGAACTCTATTCTAGGTGGTATAATATACTTTCTAATACGATAATCAGAATCAAGATGTAAGATAAGTAATAAGAATACACAATGAAATTAGTGCCTAACAGGCCTTTCTCCCATAGGGTGGTTTATAAGTCTATTAAGTAGAAAGTCCCCGCGGGTAACAAGGCTTAAAACAACAATTATTAAAATAAATACAAGAATACAGAATACAGCTTCTAAGTAAAAGAAACTATGAATAATGAACCAAACAAACTAGTGCTTTCCTGCCCTTGGATACTTGACTTGTGCCCGGAACTACTGGTTGAATGGGTCCCATATTTCTGTGTTGAATCATAGACTAATCATATGTTTTGGCCTCAGACCCATGAGAGATATTCCGTATTATTAGAATATTCTTAGTAGTAAAGTAGCTATTGTCTTATCAGTATTAGTAGAATTATGTCTTATTTAATAGAGAACAAGATATATAGTTAAGCGAGAAAGTGTAGCTGGTTTTGAACCTGATTTAGCTTAAAGAGTGAAGCTAAGCTCTTTTGGTATGATATGAATGGTATAATAGTATCCGAGACTTGATTTTGAACAAATCCTTTCCGAGCACCTAACGAGTATAATAGAATATAATAGTTCACCTTCCGAGCATAGATATGGGTTTATTAAGAAAAGTAAAGTTAATAAGGATTTGCAGAATCCGAGATGGAATAAAAGCCAACAGCTAGAGGCTAAGTTCCCAGCCAGCTCAGTCAAGTCAGGTTAGGTACCGTTGAAGTTTAAGAGATAGAAGAGACAGAGTTAGGTCGGTAGACTCGTCCTAAGAGGTGGACTAATATACAGAGGCACGTAAGGCTAACTTCTTCACTAAGTCATTTAAGGAGAACAGACCTAGCCGGGTAAACTCCATTAATCAATTTTAGAATGGGATAAGGTATAGTCGGAATGAAAGTAAGTGGCGTGGGAATGTGATTAAGCAGTATAAGACAATAGAGTATAGGAGTGAACGAGTACAAGAGTGAAAATTACTAGTAACAAGCGTAAGTCTCAGAAGCAAGAACGGAAGAAAGGGATGCCAGCCCCAAAGCAAGGATAGTTGGGTTTTCAGCAAGGGTCCTCATTCTAGCAAGTACAAGTACAGGACTAACTCTCTAACTAAAGAATACAAGTAAACAACTAAAGAGCGAGTTCCTATTCCGAGTTCGAGTATTGAAAGCAGTGGATCCATTCCTACAGTATACAGTCCCTTAGGTGCCGTTCCACTCTTCTACTTACGGCAGTGATTCTTAGTTCTGGGGCAAGGACTCAGAGTGTGATTTCTCTTGTTTTCTCACTAGGTTTCTTCTATTCCTTATATACGCTGTATCATCGTGTAACCACCTATGAACGCGTGTACCTATTACGTTTACTAAAGAACGAAAGGACATTGATACTTTGCTAAAAGGAAGGGCAGCTCCCGCTGCGGTCAGTAGCGAAGAGTTAACAAAAAGGTCAAGTGCTTTTATCATGGCATGGGTCCAATTCCTCTGGTTATGGATTGATTCCTGATGAAACATGTCCAATTCTCCGGGGTCAATAAAACATGGACAATTCTCCTATACTTGACTTGTATTCTAATATTTGTACTTCATTCCTTACTCTTGACTTGCATTCTGGTGTTACTGTTTACTTGTTTTAGAACCGCAACTACTAGATTGACATACTCCCCCGGCCAACCAACCTAAAAATAGGGAATGCAGGGACTACTTATGAGAATGAAAATACCGATAACAAGATTGAAGCTGCTGTCAACACAGAAATTAACTAGTGCTCCAAACTACTAACAATTACTTTTCATACTATAGCCATAACTAGAAGAAGCAAGCAATTTGGGAATAAAGAATAGGGCGATAGAATCATTAAACTGCGAGAAAGACTATATGAATTAACTCCCCGCGTTAGCCAACCGCCTCACCCACAAGTTTATCACTTCAATAACTTAAGTCTGTAGCTCACCTCTTCAGAAGAATCTACTGAGAGCTTTCAAACCGATGCTATACTTAATGGAATTCTGGATTTGTCATTTCCAACAACTATACTATACCTTGTTGAGTTTGGATTAGAAGCGGACCGCACCGACCCCTACTTTGCTTTCTTCACCGCACGATGAAACTCCTTTTCAAATACCCGAACAAGACACTGATTTCATTGGTGATGATCCGTATCCTACTATTACTGTTGCTTGATTGCAGAGATATTTTGAATGTTACTATTCTTATATAGTGGAACTCAAAGTAATAAGTCATAATTGTATCTCGAGGAAGTAAGTAAGATTTTCCTGTTCGCGAAAGTAACCTGTTTTGTCGGCGAGTATTAAGTAAAAAAGCCTTCTGATGCAAGTTAATGTAGATTAGGTAGAAAGGGCAATCGAAGCGGGAAATAAAGGTGTTGGTGAAAGTAAACCAGAGAGATAATCTAGTAGTTACTTGTCTACTTGTCTACTTGTCTAGTTATGTTTTCCCGGGAAAAAAGGCTGCAAAGGCATTTCCCTTGATAGCGAACCCGAAACAGACTAAAAAGTTATGGAAACCCGGGATTTTTGGTTGCAAAGTCGTTTTCCTTCATAGCTTGGGAAACAGAAATTAGATTTATGCGGAACTCCTGCCGCGTAACGACTGACTGACGCGTAACATTAGTAGTTACTTGTCTACTTAGCCCCGGGTTTTTTGATAGCAAAGTCATTTTCCTTCATAGCCGGGTTAAGATAAATTCGATTTTATCGTTTTCCCGGGATTTTTCATAGCAACCATCTGATTTTAGCTAATATCATAGAAGTCAGTTTACTATATCTATCTTTCTTTTTCTTATGATTATACAAACCGGAATGATAATTGAATTATGATTATTATTTATCGAATTCATTGTTTCATTAATTAACTCAGGGAATTGTTTTGTTTAACTCCCTTTAGCACTTGTTCTTGGTTGGGCTGGGGACCGGCTTTTTATTCTTATGAAACTCCCGATTATGCTTCAAAACCTGTAAGATATGATGATCCGGATCACGCGCAAAGTCCTTATTCTATTTATTAGGCTTCATCAGAAGCATCTGCTTCCTCTCCATCTTCTGATCTTGGGGCACTAACGGGAGCTTCAAAGCCAGTCGAAAAGGACTTGCCCTGACTTTCGCCAAGCAGCGAACCTAAACTCGCACACTACAAGCAAGAACTCCCTTTTAAGACCCGATTGCTTGATGCCCTCTTTCGCCAACACTACCGCCGGTTGCTTCTTTTCTGGAAACAGCTGATGATCATGTTTCGGATCCAGATACATCAACAGATCCCACTCAGTATGAAGCTTATGTCAATTGGAATTTCTTGTCTTGTATAGTAGTACCTTGTGTTAAGCAATGAAGGTGTCGTGGACGTGGAGAGAGGTGAAGGTTCCAGTGTCGTTGGTGCTCTTTATACTGATTACTTCAAGTGTCGTTGGTGCTCTTTGTACTGATTACTCATATCTTTGTGCGCGAGTACTAAGTGGAGAGAAGCTTCTTTGCTTGACCTTTGCCTTGTATAGAGCAGGTTGGTTCTTTGCTTGACCTTTGCCTTGTATAGAGCAGGTTGGTTCTTTGCTTTACCTTAGAGTGCTTGCTTTCCCCTTGCGTGCTTGCCTTTGGCGTTCACTAATTAACAAGGGCCTTTCGAACTTATTAATACACTCCACTTCTTGCCTTAAAGGAGAAAGAAGCCCAACTCCATAAATGCGCTAAGTATTGAATGCGAGTGGAATTCCTTTAGCTCAAAGTAGTGTAGAGAGATTATTTGCAGTAAGTAAATCCGTGTCAGAGTATAAAGAAGCTCTGCGCCGGTGCTGTAACTCAAAGTAAACAAGTGCTACGGTCGGGTCGGGTAGTATTAGGAAGCTGTTCGAAAGGAAGCTGCTAGTGCTGAAAGTGGGAAGTGGAGTTATTGGGGAATCCGAAAGTTAATATAAGTAACATACCATAGATATTTGTCAAAAAACAGCTGACTTACTTATTACTCCAATAAGCTAATGCTCTAGGAGTGAAAAGAACTTTGTGCGGAATATGACGTGTACAACTTCTGTAAAAGAGTAATGAAAAGAGTCATCTTACTCGAAACTAGAATCTAGAATATCGGCACCCCCAAGAGCGAAATTGTAAGCTAATGCACTCCGAACACAATCCAATCATAAGTGTGCTTGCTCGAAACTAACGTGTAAGCAAAAAGGTCTGGTCTATGGTCTCCGTTTCTGTCCTTCTGAAGCACAAAGTACTATCTATTTCTGTCCAACTAAATAATGCTAGCCCAGCTGTTTCTATATCAGAGTAACAAAACACTGCTGCTCTTGCTTCTTTCTTATTCATGCTTCTCCTTTCCTCTTGAGCACCCTTAACGTTAGCGCCCCTGAAACAATAATAAAATTGACCTGCTCCTAATACTAGTACTTTTGTATTTCCCAGTAATATTGAACTCACATGAAATGGTTAGGGAAAGCATAGAGAACAAGCAAGCCCTTGTTTGTTTACTTGTTCCACTCATATCTTAATGTTCACTTGTTAACCCCCACTCCATTATGCAAATAGAAGTTGTTGCACATTCTATGACAGATTAACAATACTTCCTGCAGACTCATTTCTTTTATTAACTATACTGCTTCCAAATTTCGGGGGTGTTATTAGTGTATAGAATATGATTGGATTGCGCCCTTGTCTTGTGCGTAAGTAAGAACGTTAGCACCGCCCTCACAGCAACAACGCTACAACACTCTTCCTTGAGACAACACCGCAACACCGACCAAAGCCCTTCCCTCATCAGTATCTGTACCACCGCTAGAGCATTATGTAGTTGGATAGGTGTTTAGTTATACTCTCTTATGGAATATGTTACTTCTATTCTATGAAAATACGAGTATTCTGAACTAGTAGGCTCTTAGTTGGAATAAGCTGTTTCTTAACTAGGCTCTTCTTTCTTTGTTTGAATAAGCTGTTTGATGAGTACTTTTCTTACTCAAAGCTTGTCAAATGAGGAAACAAGGTTGATCATATATTCAGTAATAAGAGGAAACTGGGTTAATCATATATTCAGTAATAAGAGGAAACTGGGTTGATCATATATTCAGTAATAAAGTGTTAGCGCGCAAGGCTTATATGATGAAAGATTTAGACATGGTAAGGTGGTAAAGAGTCAAAGGGGGAATTGATGGAGCTGTGGTGAAGATGAATCAATACGGACATTGCAGCTGCATCCTTATAGGGTTCGTTTTTGCAATAGAGAGAGTGATTATTTTCCTCTTGCATCAACCTTCCCACAACTCTTCTTCCCGAAATAGAATTCGAGAAGGCCCTGAAGAGTTAAGTGAGCTTTGGGAACGTATAGGGGGTAGGTTGCTATCAATAAAAAGAGGCATCTGACAATCGAGCTCTTGTAATTCTATTTCATTTAAGATCATCAACCCTATCTTTCTCTTTGTAACTACTAAACTCCCCTACGAGCAAGGAGCGCCTACTTTTTACCGGATGAATAATGAGCCATGTGCCAGTGTCAGTGTATGCTTCAAGTCAGAAATCAATCAAAGAGTCCAGTCCAGAGCCAACTTACCCACTAGTTTATTTATGATTTATTATTTTTAGTCGATGTCAGATTGATTACTTTCCGAACTAGCGGGCGTCAATCAAAATAAGATGTTCCCGCGTCACTGGGCTTCCCTTGCCCCAAACAAGACAAAGAGTGATAAAAGCCTATTAGGGTGGGATTTCCCTGAAGCTGAGAAAAGCCTATTAGGGTGGGATTTCCCTGAAGCTGAAGCGTCCGCACAAACAAGCAATGTTGATTGAGCTCAGTTAGCGCAACTAAGTAACTCGCTAGCAACATGAGACTAAGCTTGTTCCCCTCAACTGCCATAATTGAGGAGGCCTAGCCTATCAAAATAGACTAATCCACTCTTATCAATGTCTCATCTCCACTTTCCCATGAGCAGAACCATTCATTATTACTCTAGTTGGTGAACAGCTGGCTTTTCTTGAATTGTTTTACTTGAAGCAAGAGTTCTCTGCCAGACTTATTCAATTGAAACTCATGAAGGCAAAGATGCATTCCCTATTAAAGCTCGACACAAGATCAAGGGAGACCTAGCCGTATGAAAAAGTATTCTTTAAACAATCCCGCTCGTACTTGAACGAGTTTTGGATATCAAATGGAGGGAAAGGCGTAGCAAATAAGATCTTGGATTTCGGTACTACATTCAAAAGCAAAGGATTTGTCCACTAAGAGAGAGATAGTGTAAGAAAGCCGATAGCAAAGGATTTGTCCACTAAGAGAGAGATAGTGTAAGAAAGCCGATATTCTCACTAAAGAAAGACAGACCAGACCTTCCTATAGTTCTCCCACTCTAATATCTTGTCAATAAGAAAGTGTTAGCGCTTTTGCCGGCAGTTCTATTAGTCCAGCTGGATCTTCGAATGAACGATGTCACAGAGTTTTGTTGACCTCTTTCTTCGATATGTCGATAGCTAGACTCAGAAATAAAGCAATAAAAGAGTACTGTCCTTCGCACGGTTACTGTCTTAAAGCAGGCTTCAGAAGAAGAGCTACCTGTGAAATTTCAATGAAACAAGCAACTGCGCTAAGCAAGTAAGTCCTGTTTTAGTCATCGGGAGTAGAGCAGAGCTTCAAGATGTTCACAAATCAGATGTGCTAACGTGAGCAGAACGGGGTGCTGATCTAAGTGATTGAAGTAATACAAACTCACTAGGGCTTCTGGGGAAGGGAACGGAACTCTCATACTTTTTCCATAAGTCCACCAAGCAGAACTAATTAACAAACACCTATTGGCTCTATATGGGACTTGCTAACGCATAAGGGAATAAACCAGGCCAAGCATATACTTATAAATCCTAGAATAATAAGATCAAGGTTAGTTGTCTCCTTGCCCACCTCTTCGGTTAAGCCTTATTGTCTACCATGCCTACTGTTGTACTAGAGCAGCTCTTCTAGTAAGTTGTAACGCAAAGCAAGGAATAGACTCATATAAATCCGTTCTATAATTGGTTCTTACAAGTGCTGTCTTCGCCTGTCCTGTCCGGAAACTCCAGGCATATAGAAAGCAGCCCTCGAGTAAAAGAAATCAACCACTAAAAAGAATAATGACACTCAAGCAAGAGAGAGAATCATCCGTTTCAGTGTTAAAGAGCAGGTGAGCCTAGTCGCCGAGAGAAGAATGCCCTGTTCCTGTGAGAGTTGAATACCTTACTAATCATACTCTTATCCTTATAGCTGCTCCTTAATTGGTTTGAGTTTCCCCAGCAGAGTCGCGGGTTTTTCACTCACAACTACTGTTACTTACCTCTCTTTGCTTTTGTAGTATACGCTTGGCGAACCCATTTAGCCACTTAGATCGACACAATTCATAACATAAGTCGATGAATACCAAATGGCACAGACGAGTAGGTCAAGCTAAAATAAAGAAGCATACTCTGTCATTTGTAATTAGACCTATTACACTCTATTTATGAAATATTAACATGAAGAGGGAATTCTCCATGGGAACTAGATCGAGCTCTTACATATCCCTGTGAATCAACCCGGCTCAATACCGTGGCAGTAGGTGCCTAGCTAATTACCGCTATCTCCTTTCTCCTCTCATATGCTTTAGCTGGGAAGGCGGGCCCTTACCCGAGGGCAATAGGGCTGGCTGATTCTTTAGCCGCTTCCGCTGCTTGGGGTTCTGAGGAGTCCCGGGCAAAGTACTCGCTTCGTACTTTTACCAACCTTCTTAGTACAGGCCTTCCTTTCACCATTCTCCCTTGCTTGCTTATTAATATGATGTTGGATTTGCAATTCAAACTAAAGCCTCACCAGCTGCCTGCATCCTAAGGTTCTAAACCAACCCGGAGCCCTGAAAAACCGACGTTTTGTACCCGGGGACCTTTGCTAAAGCCGTGAAAAGGTAGTCTTTTGGCTTAGTTGGACTGGTTCGCCTAATCGCATAGTCTAATTACAGCTTATCCGTTGTTTTACTTTTGAGGGTAACCGTGCGGGTAAAATCAAATGGATATCTACAATGTTATGTGTATGTTCGCCTAACAATTCTTCATGGCCTTTACCTTTATTAGCCTAACAATTCTTCTTCTTCATTACCTTTATTAGCCTAACAATTCTTCATTGCCTTTATTAGTATTTGCAGACTATTCCAAATGATGCCCGAGTAGAAATTGAACTAGCACTCGCTGTAAGGGCACTCCTACTAGATTCGAAATCTTATTCTATGCCATATTCGTTATACTATGTTATGAAACCTCCTACTGACTGCTCTTATAACGTAACCCTTGTTTGTTTGTCCTATTCCATGCTTATGATTGAATTCCAGGTATACCCGTATGCCCTCTAGTAACTGATGTGCTTCTATCTGTAAGCTTCGAATCCTTAGCCAGTGTGCAAAGAAGGATACTCTACAATTCTCTAATAGATACTCGATGTTGTCTTCCTTGAATAGTAACACAGCTTATTTTATTTTACTTAGAGTAACATATCCCTACAGTCTAGCTCCATTCCAGTCTTTTGTGGAGTTCGTGGATCGAGAAAGCGGAGCCAAAAGCGCCTACAGGCCGGTCACCGGTAGCCCAAGATCAGTCTATTGGATAGAGGGAAATATCCGGTTTTGATGTTTCTTTCAGGACAGGGTAGGTACAAATACCGGAAATATACTTTACAGTCATGTCCTGGGAAATAAAGGTCAAGGGGTGGAGCTATAAAAGCGGATGAATCGAGAGTAGTAGCGACCGTATCAATCTGGAAATATATAAAAGGCGGCTTGCTTCTTTTTGTTTGCCAGCTCATTCAAAGTATCATGCTTCCCTGCTTTGGGTCTATACATAAGAATAAGTTGGTATACTTTACTTCCGGGGAAAGTGAGACCAGCCGAGCCAAGGAAAGAGACTCCACAATCAATCTGGAAAAAGACTAAACAATCCATCTCGAAAGAGACTAAACAATCAATCCATCTGGTGAATAGTAGAAAGTGGGTTGTCCCAACTCCCATCTTATAAGAGGGCATTAGTCTTACACCTACCGAGAACCTACTTCCTGTTTTTTATTTGACAGGTAGTGCCCGGTGATCTTCATCAAAGATCCCTGTCAGTAAAGTGGCTCTTGTTCGACAAACTCCTCTTTCTTGGTCCTGATGATGCCAACTCGGTAATAGCTATGAATAGTCATCCAGGAAAGGGTATAAGAATGGGACCGGGACATACAATGCAGACATATTCTCATTACGCTTAAACACCGGGACATACAATGCAGACATACGATCATTACGCTTAAACACCGGGCAATGCATTACAGACATATGAGAATGACGCTTCACCCGGGTTCTTCTATTCCACCATATTATAGAGAAAAGAACTTCAAGCAAAAACACTTAATAACATCACATACACTAAGAGACATTTTGACTATATGCCATGCCGCACAGGCAATGGAGGCTCCAGTTAAATCTACGAAATCATAATGTTTCTCTATAGACAGCATATAATGTTATCTCTGGACAGCATCGTTGTAGTAAAGGTCTAATGCCAGACTAGACAGAGGAATCATTACCGCACAGCATAGAGGGGGGCTAATAAACTTACAGATCGATTATCGACACAAAAGAAATCTCTGGTCTGGTGGAATCATAACCATTGAATACGACCCTAATTGATGTGCACAAAATGGGTTTCATACACTCTGAGGGATGGTGATAGGAGAGATATATTGGATTTGACATCGCAGAGATAATAGGAGAGACCTGTGTTTCTTGTACAGAAGTTCCTACATCAATTGGAAATGCCCTACCCCGTTCTGGGAGTTTGGTTTGAACTATTTATTTACGGGAAGTAACCGGGACACGAAACCTAGAAATCGATCACTGATCCAATTGGACTACCTATACGGGATATAGACCTAAACATCAAACGGAGGAGTACGGGCAGCAAGTGATTGAGTGAAGTAGTGACTCATAGAACATTCTTTAAAGTGTTTTTGATATGATAATATGTAGCAGACATAATAGTTTGAAGCACACACAGAACCAGAAGCGCCCCTTCCCTTGTTTCTAAAGAGACCAGAAGCGCCCCTTCCCTTGTTTCTCCCTTCCCTTATTTATAAAGAGAGGAGAGGACATAGGACAGACGTGTTATTCACATTTGATGGTAAGAGGCGAATGGAAAGCTAAGCAAACTGTAGTAACCCCCGGGAAAAAGAGAGATGTCTCCTACATTATCAATAATATGTATAAGAGAAGTATCAATGTAATTTCATAGAGTCATGAGATCTGAATGCTACATAGATAAGCCAGATGACGGAACAAGGAGACCCACTATGTAGAAGATCATAACATGAGAGTGATTCAGGAGATGTTGATTCCTTGATATCTACTCTCCTGTGGTACTTTACTTCATCATACGATTTCATAAAATCCTTCTGTATAGATATTCCGTATGGATATAATCAAAATAAGAATATACATATGGAAAGCCCTATTGGAAGAAAGAAGCTTGTACATTTTGGGAAGGGTGATTGAGAAATCCAAAAATCATATACTTTACTTACACAAACAATATGCCCTTAAGTACGGTCATACATAAGATAGAAAGAAGGAACACTTTGAAAGGGTTGACAATTAGCTAGAGCTGCAGGTGCTGTATCGAAACTTATTGCAAAAGAGGCGGCTACATCAATCTGACTATCTAGATGGAGAGGGTAAATCGGCTACATCAATCTGACTAGAATGACCCGACCCACTGCCTTCCTTCCCATCTCTCTGGGGTTACCAGCTCATGGCACTATATCCTATCCTTCCCAGGCCCAAGGCGAAGTGAAGTCCTTTTCCTGCCCTAGTTACTATCCATATCTTTCGAGTTCCTTTCCATATCTTATCCATATCTTTCTAGTTCCTAGCCATATCTTTATGAAAGTGTGCCAGAGCCTAAAATGGATCTGCTGAGCCAGAATCCCCTGCCCATTTGCCTGGGTTAAGGCTCTTCCCTGTCGTCGTAGTCAATAGCTCGGTCAAAGGTTTTCAAATGGTATCGAATTGTTACGATCAGAGTCCGCGCCAGTCTCATCAGAGTGGTCTGAACCTTCCGCTGCGAATTATGGTTATGCCAAGGTCTAATCGTTCTGACGTAGTTTACGTTTCCGTCGTAGAAGGGAATGCCTACTGCCGAAGTAAGTTGAAGCCCGATGATGTGAACTAGCGATGCAGATTGCAATGCCGTGGAAAATCCAATATCTTGACCCGTGTATCCGAATAATCTCTTACTCAGATGATGAGCTGATCTGAGCTACTTTACTGCGCCTAACCTAATTGGGAGGTCTGCTTTGATCCGAGTCTTCCATGGCCTCATCGTGCTCATATTCCAAAGGAGAGGAGGGCCTGCCCCCAACAAACGAAAGGCTTAAAGAAGGTTAAGCAAGGTTCGATCCGCCAGTTAACCCATTATTCTATTACTTAACCAATGATTGTATTGATTGTTATTTTACACTTACTTATAATATTGATACTAGAAAAAAGGAATTGAATCACTGCTGATGAGAGTGAAATACGAACACATTCCAGTATAAAAGAAAAGATAGTAGAATAATTAATGTGTAGCAAGTTAAGTAATTCTTGAATCTAAGGACACGTAATAAGGCATTTAAGAAGGAAAAGCTAGAATAAAAGACAAGAAAGAAATCCGTAAGTCGGGAATGGAATGCACTAGTAGCACAAACACCGCTGTGGAAATCAAAACCAACAATGAGCTTTGTTTGTTACCCTGCTACTTATGTCTTCTAGGGCTAAAACACAGAAGTCAAGATACTGGGCTCGAGCTATAAGACCGCCTCAGAAGAACCAACCTCAAGACAGGTAATTCAACTCAAAGCTATAATGGTACTGGGGAATAAAAGAATGCAGCACTGCCAGATGGATCCAACTAGTACTAAGTCTCTCTCTTTGTTTCTGTAACACTTCCTTACGCATCCATCTCTCTTTTTAACCAACCAGGTTACTACATTATACTTTAGCTGCTACTACTAGAAGGCTCACTTGACTAACCCAATTCCTGTAGTTCGTCTTTGATCCTGACTCACGAGCTTCGTTCTTCCGCTACTGTCTATTAGGCTGACTTTCCCTACTACGTTCTTGGGCCTGCCTGTCACTCCGGAATCTAAATCATATGCGCATCCTTCATCCTTACCTTCACACCTAAAAGAAAGAGTTTGAAAAAAGAATACGTGTAGCGGCAGGGAGTAGAGCGGCAGGGAGTTATGAATTATCTTATCTAAAGAGTTACGCTAGAGGGAGTTAAACAATTCATTCAATTCTCTTATGAAACAATTCATTCGATAAATAATAAGAAAATAGAATAATTCAATAAGAAAATCTAATTACAGTTTGTTGGAAATAAGAAAAGTTCTGTTATGGAAACCCGGGATTTTGAATAGCCAACGAGTTTCCCTTGATAGATAACCTCAAAGTAATTGTATTTTTATGGAAACCCGGGTTTTTTCATAGCAACCCAGTTTGTTTTAGCTAATATCATGGAAGTATACTATATCTATCTTTCTTTTTCTTATTCTGATTTTCCTATCTCTTTTGTTTACTTTGACTTGATTCAATATTCTTATTATTATGCGCCTACTAGGGTTGGTTCTCATGCTTACTGCTCCTATTCCTCATTCTAGGCTGTATCATTAGAAGCACTTGCGCAATTCTTTCAGCTAGAAATTGGAGAGGGGTGCGGTATAAGTAGCTACCGGGCTTAGGGCAAGGATAGTAAGACCTGGGGTTTCGCTCAGCAATATAAGGTGGTTGGTCGAGTTGGGAGTGTCGGGGACAAGTACTTAGACTCAAAAAAGTATGGAGTGGGAGTTTGCAAGCCGGACCTAGGTTAAGTAGTTTCTGTTTTAGAGTTAGTAGTTGCAGAGACAACCTAGGCATTGAGGGCGTTAGGGAAGTTTGAAACACCCAAGTCAGAATAAAAGGTGAAAAGCAAAGATCCGGGTCAGCAGGCCCAAGAGTGAAAGAGGGGAGTAGTAGAAAGAGAGACAGGGGAGTAAGTCCGAGGCGGTAATGGGGGAGTTAGTTTATAACATAAGTAAAGTTATCCCTTGTTGATTCCTTTGATTGTAATAGTAGTTACTTGGCGAAGTTTACTATACAGCAAAAGAATAATCAATAGCTATAGCCGTTGGGCGCGACCGAACAAAGAATGACCGAGGTACTACCTATTAATGGGGCTAGGTGCCTTCTATCTATTAATGGGTGATGGATGGACCTACCCTCGTTTGCATGGGTGAATGAGCGGTTCTACGACAATAATGAGTTACCGGCCCACTCTACTAGGTGTATTTGTTACTCGGGTGCGCCATCCCATTACTATAGTACCATATACATTACTTACTTCCTTCATTCGGGATACCATCCGACTTGCTTATTAGAATCACGCTATGTAAGCTCCATTCATTCGTAGTACACTTCCCCCAAACCCATTCTCCATTACTTGGTTCAGGTTCAGTCACAGTAACTGCCCACATATATCTAAGCTGACTATCCTCTCTTTAACTACTTACTTTATTTCTGTAACACTGACTTTGGAGCCTGTTAGGCGCTAGCAACAAGAGTACAAGTAATAGGAAATAGAACCAAACCAAACAAAGTAGTAAGTAGAGAAACGATGTAGTGCATTAAGTAATAAGAATTCGGTAAGATACTTAGCATCGGATATAGGAATTAGTAATATAGAGTGAAGGTACGATCTAGTACCTAAGTGGAATCTGATGCTTCTTTACCAGCTTCTGAAAAAGACAGAAAGGTATGTTTTATCTTTACTTAGATCCATCCTAGGTGCAATAGAGATTCCATTCATTTGTTCTTTTAATCGCCTTCAACAGAGGAAGCTGTGCCAAAGTAAACCAGAGGCCGAAGCAACAGAAGAAGCAACAGCAATTATTGAAGAAGAGGATTGAGTTATAGAGTCCAATTTCCATGAAACAAGCTTAGGCCGGTGCAGCTCCGTTGTTAGCACTAGGGAAACAAGCAAGTAGGATTGTTGTAAAAAATGCATCGCCTGTTTATTAGTTTCAATGTTTCTATTTGCCATTAGCAGAGTAACCCGTAGGGGACTAATTGGAACTCCTAGAAACACCATGAATAAAGGACTGGCTCCAGGACTAACAATCCGTCTAGAGCGACACTCTTAAATGGGTTGAACCTCTGTTCAATGGAGCTACTACTTGGGGGGCAATTAACAGGACTTACTAATGACTGTTACCAATGTAGAAGACTTGCTTCACAACCCCAAGGCTACCTATCCTTGTTTTAAGTCTACAGCCCCTTGTTTTGAGTTAAGTTAAGGGGTTAGTCCAGGTTCGATGAATGTCAGTAGCAGTATAGGTCTTATAGGCACTGGTTTCATTCGCTGTTTCTATTTATCGTCTTGGGTCTCGTGTTTCATCCTCGGAAACAGTAGTGATAGACTTACGGGCAGGGCATTGGAGCATCCTTTTTAGTCCTAACGGCACCGGGCCCAAGCTATGAGTGAAAAGTACGAGAGGCACTGGGTTCATTCCTATGTTCAAGAGGACACTACTAAACTTAGTCTTATAATGCCCCACATCATATCGATACTACTATAAGTCCATCATACCACCTACTACAGAAGTCCATTAGACCGTGCTACTACTAGGGTCTTAGAGCCTGTCATCTAAGAGTGATAGCCAGGAAAGACAGCTTTGCAGTTGTTAGTTACAGAACAGAACTAGTACTATAGCCACTAAGAGCTACTAAGATAAGAATGCAACGATTGGGCCCCGCATCAGTCTGAAACAAGTGAATAAAAGACTTCAACCCACACCGAGAAGAATACAACTACTAACTACCAAACACCAACCAGCGCTAACAAGAATGCAACAGGTGAGTGACAGCCTTAAGTCCAAGGATTCAGAATTCCCCCAGTGCTACTCGGAATGGGGCTAAGTAAACTCAGAATAGAACCCCGGAATGGGGCTAAGTAAACTCAGAATAGAACCACTGCCAGCAAGAGTCAACCCAGTAACAACTAGAATGCAAGCAAGGGTAGCGAAAGAATGCACCCGCGGGGACTTATAGTAATTTGCTTTCACTGCGGAGGTCAACTCTGTAATTCCGTATTCCTACTAGTCTCATCCCTAGTTTGATCAGTAATCCTATATAAAGAGAATCTAGATAATAGTAGGGGAAAAGCAAGAGTTGGTACATGAGAAATCAAAGTAGTTTTTCAGAGTAATTAGGTAATTATGCCAGTGTTAAAGCCAGTCCATTCTTATTGTCTTCCCCGACTAGACCTATAATAAGTGCCCGAACCGACCTCTGCTCTTATAAGTGCCCGACCTCTCCTCTGGACTAGCTTCCTTGGCTGTCAACTTGCTTGCTTCCTTCCTTGCCTTAACGATAGTCTGCAACTTACAATAAGGGCCCGAACTCTTACCTAAGTCAACTATACCTCTGGCTACTACTATACTACTGGGAACCTCTCCTTAGCTAGTGTTCTAGACTTAATCTCAGGGAAACTCATTCTTCTAAGTAAAAGACTTATAGGACAATACAGGAAAGACATGTTTGTTTGGGGCGGGAAGTCTTATTTAAGATCAGTAAAGTAAGCCTGTACGCTCCAATGGGGTTCAATTCCGATGGAGCGGATTGATTATAAATGTGTTTGTACCCCCTTTACTGATAAATGGATTAGTTCAAATGTAACTATAACAGCACAGCACTTATGTTGTTGTCGATAGCTAATCCCTCATTTAATGCCGACAATCAACATTTAATAACGGCCCAATTAACTAATTATTAATTTTATGCCTATACTTTAACACAAAGATGAGGCAAAGAAAGAAAGTAAGGCAATGTAGATTAAAAGTAAGCAAGGGCAACCTTTGAGTCATAGGTATAGTCTAAAGCCGTGGGCGCAAGTACAGGCTCCTAGGCACCAGTGAAATTACCAGGCTCCTAGGCACCAGTGAAATTACAAGTTGATTTTGAAAGGATTGTTGGTGTTAAGGGAAGTCTTGTTCATAATGGTACAAATAAGTCCCTATTGGCAGCAGAGCAGTGACAGGCTTTGTTTGTTGGTGGGCGGGTCTTATGTATAGTGGTTGATCCCCCAGTTTAGTTTTAGTTACCTATTCCCTATTTCGATGATTGTTAACACGGCCACGGTATCAGATTGGAAGTAAGTAGTACCCGACTTCTTTGTCTAATCCTCTCTTCTCTATTCCAGGTATATAGGTTTGACATTACAAATAATAATTCAATTCGGAGTAGTATGGTTAAGTCCAATAGCAGCATTTGATTTGGAGAATTAGATAAAACAAAGGGAGACTCAATCTAATAAGTAAGATCAGCTGAAAAGCTGCTGGCAGCAAGCACAAAGGAAGCAGTTAGAGCGGCAGTTATGAGCAGGATCTAAAGCTAGAAGATATCTAGGGCGACCCTCAATCCGGCCTCCTTTCATTCAGAATCTGGTAGGGCGCCGGTGTACTCTCATTGAATATCGGTTCAAGAAGAATAAGAAGCTAGCATCAGTAAAGGGGTCTAGATCATCAGCAAAAGAAAGAGTCAAGCCTAAGTTCCTTGGGCGCAAGATGAGTATGATTGTTTCAATTGTTGTTGTTAGTAGTCTAGTCTGTCTGATTGCTAGTTAGTGGGAGAGGGTCTTGTCTTAGAAACACTAGTTGATTTCTTTACTATATAATATAAGAGAAAATAGAAAAAGCACCAATAACTACAGAATTCATATCGAGCATAGGAATCATCGTCATAGGGCATAGGTCCCGGAATAGGTAATTGAGGAAGCACACCCGCACAACAGCTATATAAAGTTCAATGCAAAAGTCGAGCTGGGTTTTTGCTAAAAAAGGAGAAAAGAAGTAGCCCTTGTTTGCTCTAATTCCCTTAATAAACTCTACAAAAATACACAATGATAAAACACATTCTACACAATGATAAAACACATTCTACACATAAAATAAGAGAAAACCAAATGGAATAGAACACATGCAAAACACATGCTATGCTCTAATAACCAACTAGAAAGTAGAGGAAAACGACTAGAAAACATAATAGTGGGGTAAGAGATTTTAGTAGCATTAGTAGTTGCTTGTCTGGTAGCAGCGATTCAATTATAATTAAAAGAGATATAGGCCGATACCCGGGATGTTTAGAAGAAAAGTAGGTAAAGGGACAGACTACTTTGGATGATGAAGTACAATTGCGGGAAGGGCAGGCGAGAATGAAATGGGGTATTTATAGAATGACTTACGGATGGCCTAATTCTGAATTGTGCACGCACTCATTAGTAAAAGAACGAGCACGCGGGACAGGTGATCAGACGCCCAGCAGATCGGAATTTCACTCATTAGCGGAAGAATGACCTGCTCTCCCAGGTGATCAGAAGCCAACTCATTAGTGGAAGAAGAAATACTATTACTCCGCTGCCACGCTCTCAAGTAGTAAATCTAAGGAATGAAAACTACTCCGCTGCCACGCTCTCAAGTAGTAAATCTAAGGAATGAAAACTCAGTAATAGAAGAGGTCTCTACTACGGGACCGGCTATAAGACCAGGTATAAGACAACATAGTCCTTCTAAGACAACAACTGCTCCTTAAAAGCATCAATCTTAGAACAAATTCTTTATCGACTGACCTCACATCTTACTTCACTGTCTCTCTTTACTTGCCTCTCCTCCCATCTAAAGCTGCCCTCTGTCTATTATTCTTTTGTTGCCCTTTGCCTTATTGCTTGTTCTGTTTATTTGTTGAGAGATTCTTTAATTGCTGAATTTCCCTTGCTTGTTTAATAGAGGCACCCCGCCCGTCAAGTAAGCATTAGTAAGGGTGGCTAATAGCGCTGCAGAAGTATACAGCCCTTATGGATAAGCTTGGGGACAATTAGTCTCAAGTTGTATTCAGCTTACGGATTTCATGGGTTTGCTTGTTGTTCTGCTGTATAGCTTTAACTCAGAAGCGACCTTATGATTCAACCGGCAAGGCATCTCCAACCGAACCTTTGTATGTGTGTGTAGGGCCAAAGTCAGAAATATCCTGTGTCATCAACCGAGAGAGGGGAAGTTTGGTTAAGATCCGAGCTATAGGGTCAATAAACAAGCATCGTCTTGCGACTCCGTGCTAAGGCGCGTTGGAAGAATAAGGAATGAGGGCAATTCTTTGTTGCGAGATAGAGATAGAGATGGATAGACTAAGCAATCTGAATGACTCTGATCTGAAGCGCTAAGTGGTAAAAAGACAATGGTCCTATGTTTAAGGGAGTGAGGGCGGTGCTTGTTCGGCTGAAAGAGAAGAAGCAGGCAGGATCAAGTCAGTCGGCAAAAGAAGAAGTAAGCTGTGATATTGTAGAGAACTTGGTAATAAGAGAATCAGAGACTCCAGTAAGTGGAACAAGACAATCAGTTGAATCTTATACAGACAGAAGCCGTGAAAAAGTAAGCTGCAATGAAAGTTGTTGCCTGGTTCGGTTCATCCGCAATTCAATGAAAGTCAACGAGAGAATCAGAAGCATCAGTAGTAGGCGGATTCCCATAGTAGTTAGTTACTTTCTTATGGAGTAGGTTGCTTCTTGTTAGCGCTAAGCCCAATTCTAATAGCTATAGTCTGGTCTGCATAAGGTGCCTAAAAGACTATAAGCACTAGGTAAATTCTTCCTATTTAGAAGGAGTAAGGGCAGACTAGTCGACATGTTAGTAAGAGTAGGGGGGAGAAGCGGGAGATGAAGCATGCAACAAGTGAGTGCAATACTACTACTAAAAAGGCAAGGCTTTAAGCCAGAAGAGTCGAAGGTGCAATACATAAATGGAAGAAAGGAAAGGCAGACTCAATAGGGGAAAGTCAAGCTCGTACTCGAAAACATAAGAGTGAAGGCCCGGAAAAGCGGAGTGAAAGCGGAGGTTAGCGAATAAGGAGTCAATTTCTTATGTCACAGTTGCACTCTTATTAGTAGCAGTTATAAGCCTTGTTAGCTGTATTCTTACTCTACTCCTTAATGTGCTAGAAAGTAGTACCTTAGTGCAATTCCTATGCGGGTAACAGTTGAAGCAGTTGGGTTGACTTTCACTCCCATACTTAGGAGTGGGATTCTGTAATTACTGTTTGAAAGAAGGGGGCAAGGGGGAGGGGAGCTAACAAGATAAAGTCCTCTAAGCACTAGTCAATTTCCAAGTTGTTAGTTCACTTCCTTATCCCGAGTACTATAAGGGGCAGTTTTCTTCTATTATAACTTATGAGTTGGCTTCCTCTTTGACGCTTAATTCCATATGCGCTACTAGGATCGGTAGTACCTATGTGCTATTACTTATTATGGTGCAATTCCTACTTATGTGTTAGATTCCCCTGTTTTAGCTGAAGTCTACTAGCTTCGGGGCATTTCTATTCTTTTATGCCCGAGTTCTATTCTTTTTAGAGTAGTTCCAATCTGATGCTTCTGAGTTGTACTCCTTATTCCCAGTTAGCGGGAGTAGGGACAGGCCAAAGCTCCAAGTTCAGAAGGAGAGAAGGGCAGTAAAGCGGATAAGCTGACTGGTCCAGGTACAGTAAAGTAAGACTTATGGGCAAGAAAGGCATACTAAGGGAGGGTATAGGGGATGTTTGGCTTTAGCTCCAGTATTGGAAGTAGTGGTTCCATGCCTTTGAGTTTGAGTTGATTTCTTACTTTCTAGGTTGATTCCTTTTATGAGTACAGCTCGATTCTATTGCTTGTATACGCTATATCGTATTCTAACTTTTGGTAAGCACCGTCAGGCTATTTGCTAGGTAGTTCCATCCTTAGAAGCAAACTAATGCCCCAAGAGGACAGGCTTACAGATAGGAATATCAGATTTGAACCAAGTAGAGGTAGTTTGAAACGAGTAGGCGAGGCTCTAAGTCAGGAAATGCATTCAATAGGTAGTTCCCGTTTTCGAGTAAGTAAAGGCAGTAGTTCGAGTTAGTAGTTGCTTGTCGAGTGTAATTCCTATATTCATACTTGCTTGTATAGTAGTTGCTTGTTGCGTATGACATGGTGGATTCTACCTTATAGATGAAAACGCTGCCCAACACGACTATAGCTAACTGACATAACAATAAGAATTCCACACACACACACACTTACTTCAGCCATCGTATCAATTACCAAAAAGAGTAGAGAGGAAAGGCAAGTATAAGAATATAGTATATCATAAAATAAAAGAATAGAATGTAGGAAAGCATAAAATCATATAATTACAGTTTGTTGTAAAAGAGTGTAGCGAAAGAGATAGGTTCGTGTTGATAAAAGAATAGAATATAGTATATGAAAAAGAATAAAAGAATTCGAATGTAGGTTTGGTTACATCATAAAAGAATAATAGAATTCCTGAAAGTATAATAATAATAAAAGAATGTAGGTACGGTTTGTTGGAAATAAGAATATGAATAGAGAAAGTATAATAACATAAGAATAATTCTCATACTATATAATAATTCAATTAGAATGTAGGTTTGGTTACATCATACAATAAAATCAAAATATCATTCATTACGGTTTGTTCAGCGCCGCTACACTCTTTGCTGAGATGGGGCTACACGATAACAAGAATCGAACTCTTAGGTAAGACACATCGGACTGGGAACAAGGACTTGAACGCTTCGAGGCTTACCCAACTGCCTTACCCTCATTCCTTCTTACTATTCTGCATATCCTTCTGTTGTGCTCGTGTTACTGATGTGTTTGTGTTACGCGTCAGTGTTCCTTTACTTGTATCAACCCGGCCACTGCTACTTATAATAAGAAACCCCCGATCAGCAGCTTTTTTATGAGAATAGGGCTAGCGCTACCAGGGCTTCAACTCAACCCAACCCAAGGAAAGGACACCTAGCTGAGATAACAACTCGAAACTAGGAGTACACACCACATACAGAGCCACTTAACTGAACAAGTAACAATCAAACAAAGAATCCAGAATTCCACTCAGCAAACCAAGCCCCTTACTTGTTAGGTTCAAACGTATAGTTGTCCTTCTCGTTCTTAGGGCGCCGAACCTGACTTGTAGCGCTAGGGCCTTACTTTCATCTCCCTTAAATAGTGGTGTGCTTTTCTGATCTTACTCTAACAAAATACAGAAATAGACCAAGTGGTGTGCTTTTCTGATCTTACTCTAACAAAATACAGAAATAGACCAGGCTTTCCTTACTGATTTAGAGAATGGAACCGAACCAATAGGAGCTAACATCGAGCAATGCCCTAACTACCGGAACTAATAACTAGGGAACCAAACCTCGCTTTACTGCTAGTGAGCCTGCCCCTCGAACTACAAAACAGTAAATACGAAATTGAACACATAAGTCAAAGAATCAATCGGCAATCAAACTCATAAGTAGTAGTGCTAACAACAATGAAAAAGGAATTGATCTCTTAATAAGAAAATAGAATAATGAAAGAATTCGAATGTAGGTTTGTGTTGCTAAAAAGAGTGTAGCTAAGCCCAGAAAGAGTTACGCGGAGCGGAGTAAAAGTTATGTTTTCCCGTGTTTTTTAATAGCCAAGGAGTTTTCCTTCATAACGAACCTATTGTTAATTAGAAATTTAAAACTCCTGCCGCATAACATTAGTAGTTATTTGGCCCCGGCAAAAAAGGTAGCCAAGTGATTTTCCTTCATAGCTGCGTCAAGATCAATTGACTTTTTTCGTTTTCCCGTGTTTTTTTAACGCAAGCGAGTTTTCCTTGATAGCGAACCCCAAAGTAATTCGATTTTGATGTTTTCCCGTGTTTTTTCGTTGCAACTCGAGAAGAAAAATCCCCAATAACAAACAATAAGTAGTACGCTTCGTTAAGGGTGTATCGTATATCAAGTTGTAATAGAGGTGTTGCCGTTAAGTCTTCAGTCTGGTCTCTTTCTGTTCAATGCAATGATAGTTCGAATTGAATTCCCTGTTGAATCTGTAGGTTTTGTGGGCAGTCAAGGATAGTTTGGGTGCCCGTAAAGTATTTAAGTATGGAGAGGTTATTGGCTTGCTTTCGTCTTTGCTTTACGAGCTGTACTTTAAACTATCTACTTTTACTTTGACTGACCATTGTTATAAGGAAGGAGTTTCATAGTAATAGGTCTCTTGCTTGACGAATGAAATAAGCGAGTAACTATACTGCTTCGTGCATAACAGGACTGCTTTGCTTGTTAAGGATATGAGGCAGGAGAGTCAGAGGCATACTATCCGTTTAAGCGCAATGTACTTCAGTGGAAACATATCCTGTTCCCGTTCGAGGATCAGAAGCAGGGGCTTATTAAGCACAGAAGCAGCACAAGGACTGGAGAATGAGCTACATCAGAAGAGGCTAAAACAGAAGATGGATAAGGAAAAGGCTCTATACTATCTCGAGATAAAATAAGGATGAAATTATTTGTTGCGCTGGATGCCATCAAAGAGGAATGCTTAGCTCCCTCCGCTACACTCGTTGAAACTATGCCTCCACCTACACCCACAGAGCTATTAAGGGAAGAATAAAGTACTGGCGTAGGCGCTTAAGGAATATAAGCTGAGCGGTTATGAAGAAGGGTTTTGAGCTAGAGCTAGGTATGCTAGAAAAACGGAAGTGGAACTAAAGAAGTAAAGACAGGAGCGGGTAACTCGATATGCCCTTTAGGGTAGAAGTCTCATTAGTAGGATTCTCCAATATAGTAGGGAACGGTCTGGTCTAATCTAATAGGTTAGTGTTTGAGTAAAGAGAGGTCGTAGTTGAATCCGACAGTGGTTAATTGAATTATCATAATGGAAGTTCTAATCTTCTAGTAATGTTGCACAAATAGAATATGAAAACACACATCTAAGTCCAAGTAAAAAGAATAATCAATCTTTTGATAGAATGAAAGCCAGTAGAGACAGGCTCCTATGCATTAGCTACTTCTGTAAAGTGGGTGGGGGCAGGCTCATATGTGATAGGGGCAGGGTTCTTGATCGGCAGCTATAGAATACAAATGTGCCAGAGCGCGGAGACCCTCTTCAAAACTTGAGCATAGGATTGGAATTATTAGACCCGCGTGTTAGTCCACCTATTCTTACGTGTCAGTAAGCCTATTCTTCTGATTCTACTAGTACTGGTGAGCTCATTCCTTGACTTGCCCACTTGCCTACTTGCTACCAATTCTTAGGCTCATTTGTGAAATCCTACCTACCGCCCGGCCCGGCCCGTTGCTTGTCGTGTGTCGTCTATACGTTGCTTGGCTGGTTTTTACTCTTACAGTTGTGTTTTAGGACTTGGTCGAGGTCAATAGCGGAAGTCTCGTCAGTATCAGTAGTAGTTGTGCATTCGTATATTATAATAAGAGAATAATACAACAATGAATTCACTTAATGTAATGCAACCATTAATAATCATATATTAACATTAGTTTGCTTAGAGTCATTCCACTGGGTTTATTATTTAAGCAAAGAACTCGGGCTTAACTAACTAATAAACAGAATCCGGCTACTGCTACTGAGGCGTACTACCCTGCATCCTTGTATACTTAGGTAGTTTCTAAGAAGGTATCTCCCAGCCCACACGGGGTATTACACAAGTGCTTCTATTACTTCCACTCATGTCTCTTAGCCTCCTAAACTTAACCCATCTCTAGAAAACCCCCGGTCCGGATCCATTCTTTTATATTGCCAGTGAATTCTGCCTATTGGGCTTGTCCGGTCTCGTACTATATAGTCTTCTCCTTCTCCGCTACACTCTTTTGATCTCAATAGTACTAATGTCAGTTTTAGAAACAGTAGTGACATGCCTCAAACATAGGCCCCAATGCAGTAGTTGGGAAGCTAGTAAGAGTGCCGGGAAGTACTTAGTAGACTTAGAACTAGGCACGGAAGGCGTAGTAGCTAGACACCTAAACTTAAAGTTAAAGTATTAAAAGTACTCATTGCGAAATGAAAGCAAAGAGAATAAGGCTCGGAAGCATAGGAATAAGGGACAGGATAGGCGGAGCACTAATTCCTTTCTTTTATTGGGTTAGTCTCCCAGTTAGTGATTCGGTTATTTTTAGTAGCGACATCAATCTTGCCATTACTAGACTCCTTTTGAGTTAAAGCCCTGTTAGGTAGTATTTGATTTCCTATTTGTTAATTCCATTCCTGTTAGGCAGCAGTTAGTTTCTTCGCCTGCGACAATAGTAGCAGTGAAAAAGTAGAGTAAAGCCTGGGATCAGTGCAGAACCAACGGGAGGAATCCAAGCTCAGGGACTCAGAATCCAGGGAATAGGCATCAATCCCTCTTGAAGCTATAACCGATCCAAGGCTGCTTACGCCTTTCATTTTTATCAATTTGTCCCTACCTAAAAATCGGATTCCTGCTTTTTCACAAGAGACTAGTCACAATGAGACTAAATAGAAGAATGAAGCATATAAGTATGCAGGTATGATCTAGTGCATTAGGTAATACAATAAGTTATACTCAGAGTAGTTCTAAGGGCTTCTGATCTCTCTTCCGCTTCTTCACTTCAATCTTTTATAGTACAATAGGATAGTATATAGGAATTACACCATAAAGAAAGGGAGTATTAACAGTAGAGTAGTACCGGAGGCGGAGCATAGAAATAAAAACTTAGTAGCGAAAGAATCCATCCAGTAATAAATAGGATGGCGGACTGCTAATGGAGCGGAAGAGTAAAACAAAACAATTAGATTCTCTTATGAAACAATTAATTCTCTTATTACACTTATTTAATTAATGAAACAATCAATTCGATAAATAATAATCAAATATCATAATTCAATAATCAAAAGATGCAGTACAATAAAAAAGTATCAGAAGAAGTCGACTCGAAACTGGGAAATAAAGAATCCAACTCGAACCTAGACTCGAAGCATAAGATAAAAGAATGGACCCGAACCCCTCAGAAAGTTGACTATTGTATTATACTCGGTATGGTGCTCTGAAAGGTACGTAAGAAAGGAATAAGGATTCGGGAAGTATGGGGCCTGCCCTACTTGATTTCGTTCTTTAGTTCCACTAGTATAGTATTCGCTCGGGGATGTAACTACTACTAAAAGAACAGGGATGCAATTACTGCTAGCAGGAATGACACCGGTTCCAAAAAGAGTGTAGCGGCCTGGGCCTGGCCTCTCGACCAGTTGCTCCCACCGACGATGCGTCAACGTTGATCACACCTCGATGAATGACCCCGTTCGTTGACAGAGTTAATGACCGATCACAGACTGATGCGTGAACGAACCTACCGTGCAATGCAAAGAACAGTTACCCAGCTAAAAACGAGTTATTTGTTTGAAGTTAAGAGCTAGCTATCAGGGAAGGGGGGTATTAAGAATCAGGTAAAGCGATGTCAGTTTGCAACTACAACTATGGAATTCAAGGCGTGGTTCGTTGCTATGATCAGTATTCCAACCAAGATTAGATGAAAGTGATGTTCGCGTAAGCCTTATAAGAGCGGAAGTTTCTGTTTGTATTAGATTAGTGATTACTGCAGATGTTTTAAGGAGCATAGATATAGTTGTTGACATTGAAAACAATAATCACAGTGTAGAGTAAATGGAATGGATGTACGTAAGGTTGGAGTCAATAGAACTGGTCGAGGAAGTACGGGCACCCGTGGTCCAATAATGATTATGTCCACCTAACAACAACAACAATGTTGACGTATATATAAGAGTGTAGTTGCCCTTTGCTTTGTTTCGACCAGTGCATGAGTGGATGGACGCCCACAGACGTATGGAATGACCGCGCTCACAGAACTATCGGTACCACTTTGGAAGACTATTTTGTGTTCTGGTGCTTTAATAATGACCTAGGAGGTGTGATTAACCAATAGAACCATTGCGAAATACTTATTGATGCTCCTTTCGGACTGAATGGAATGCTGTTACTTTGAAGAAGGGTTTCATGGTCGATATAGGGCATGTGTGCAATTCCCCGTTGTGGGTCAAATTCTTTCTATTGATCTTATTTGTCTTGTATTGTAGACCAGCATACTTCCTTCTATATTTGTATCATTATTTTTATAAGAATATACCTTACGCAGTCAACCAATGCACCAATGAGATACCTTACGCAGTCAACCAATGCACCAATGAGTAGGTACATCAATTCATGAGTATATACAAATAAGTAGAGGCATGGAAGCGGGAGTTCCAGTTTGAAAACAAGCAGAGGGCAATCAGTATTGCGGTCAGTGGATGTAGGCCTATAGCCAGGAATGCGAGACTAAAACGATGGATAAGTAAGGAGAGTAGGCCCAATAAGTAAGTCAAAGAATAGGATAAAGTAATATAAGTTGAATAGGATGAAGCAATATAAGTTGGACCTGAGTGGAGCAAGCCCGAAAGACAGGAAAGACATGCCCGGGAGCGGCCCCGTTAGCAGTGGTTGAATGCCTTGTTAGCGGGGTCAGTCTCATCGTTACGTTACTATAGGGTGATTCTATAATATATGCAAATGTAATAAGGCACTATAGGGTGATTCTATAATATATGCAAATGTAATAAGGCACTGAAGGGTGATTCTATAATATATGCAAATGTAATAAGGCACTGAAGAAGAAGAGACATTAGTTGAACCTTTGAGTGGAAAAACGGATAAAAGGAAGAATTGGATTGTAGAATTGGAGTTTGAAAGCAAGCAGAGCCGTACTTAATCTAAGAAGCAACAAAGCTAGGGTTATTCCCAGTGAAGGTAAGATGGGTAGTGGTTCCATCTATGTTAGGGGCATTTCGAGTCTCTTATACCGGCAGCTAATCCTGTATTCCCATGTTTATTCCTCAGTAGTAGTAGAGTAGTCTAGTAGTATTCCCACCGATTATCCGCTTCTATAGTACAGCTATAGTAAAGTCATTAGCCTACCGATTTCCCTCAGTCAGGAGTGAGTAGTAAGCCCGAAGTCAACTAGTCATGTGATGTCATAGATAGTAGTTGGGAAGTCAACCGATTCCCTCTTTACAACCGATTGCCCGCTTTCCTATTTATTAAGTCTTCTCTGCCTGTGTCCTCTAGGTACTCAGACTGAAACAAGTGCTAGTCAGAATCAAAGACCTAAACCACTCCCCCTGCTTTCAGGATGGAAAGCTAGTTTCAGAATGGAAGTAAGTAGCGGCAGGCCAGATCCCGAACTAAAGAATGCAAATAGGAAGTTTCCGCTTAAGAAGCAGTAAGGGCATAGTGAAAGGTATGAGCTACAGGCGAGTATAGTAGTAAGTAAAGTCAAGCAAGAGTTAGCCCGGTCCCGTTCTCGCTACCTTTTCTTTCAGCCTGAAATCCACCTCGCTAAGTCCACTGTTGCTCGATCTAAGGCTCTGTCCTCGGTCTTTGATTCTCCTACTCCCTTCTCTTAGGTTCGCTCTACTAACTAGTCTGCTGCTTTTGCTTTCCAACCTATAACTACCACTTCTGTTCCCGAGCTTTCAGCTACAAAATCCAGAATACAATTGATCAGCTCAACTCTAACTTCCCGTGGGAGGAACTGACGCTACTGCTTTTAAGCCTACCTTTCTATTCTTGGATTCTCTAACTACTCATCCGGCCGGATTGGAAGAATTACAAGTCAAACAATAAGCTGTAGAATCATATACAGGGCTGGGAGTGGGAGACCTCTAGTTGTGAGTGGCGTACTAACTCCTGTGTTTAGGTCAACTTCCTATTGGTGTAAATGATGACTTTTTCCCTATTTATTGCTTGTATTCTTTGCCCTATTGTTCTTCCGGTACTATCATTCTCCTACTGTGCGTGCTTATACTGTGCTAGATCCTGCCCGCACTCAATGTCTTGTGTGACAATCAATAGATAGGCAGCTACAGAAATCAAGTATGGAGTTGCAGAATCGAGTACAGGCAATGCAGGCTTAAATACCGGGGGCCGGTAGACTAATAGGCAGGAGCGGAAGAGCAAAGGTAAGTCTTTTAGCTAGTGGTCTCAGTTTCAAAGGCAGGACACACTCATAAGTTCGGTGTCGGCAGGGAAGTACTATTCATTTGTTTTAGACTTAGAAGTAGCAGTCACAGGCTATGAGCCAATAAAACAAAGATCCGGATCAGATGTAGAAACAGGATTCGATAAAAGTATAAAGGGCAGCACTAAAAGAAGCTTACTTGAGCGAAGCGGGGTTAGGCTAAATCCAATAAATAAGTGAGTTGTGCAATGAAAGTAGTTAGTAATAGCCCTTCATCCGTTCTGGTGACTTTAGGAGCAATACAAACCCACTGCCCGGGATACAAGAAGAAAAAAGGACCCTGAGTCTGAGCCTGAGATACGTGGGGAAGTAATACTTACATTGCTCTAGGCTCGGTTTAAACTCCGTAGTGGCATACTTTAGCTGGAACATAGGCATGGAAAGAACAAGTATAGGTTGGTGTGCTATAGCATCCAGTTCGATCCATTGTGTGGTGTTGCATTCAGTTAAAGGAGAGCCCTTTCCAGTATTGATAGTTGTAGTTGATTCCGGTAGTAGTGTAAGAAGAAGAGGTTCAAGTCGGATCCGCAGTAGCAAAATTCCTATTAATGGTGATAGTGGTTTCGTTCTTGCCCTCCGTAGTGAAAGCCTTGTTCTTCTGCTGTCTTTTACTCTGACTTTGGATTTGTATTCCTCCAGAAAGGGGTGGTGTCCCTAGGGTTATTCTAATCCCTTAATGCGCTACACCGCCATACTCCTTATCTAAGGGCAGCAGGCTAGGAGGCATTAGTCGAGGGTGAAAGTACCAATACAAGAATTGCCGCAAGGGAGTGCAGTAAGGTTTTGTATCCGTAAGGGAAGGCTAACAGATGCAATCAAGAGTCCGGAGTGCAGGACTAATAAGCAATAAGGACAGGCTAATTAACGTTGTACAAACGAAGATCCGGATCAGCAGCAACAGACTTAGTGTCGAGGTAGTTTAGGCAGCTTTGTTAATAGCAAAGGAAGCCCGATATGTCTTCATTCTATGATTGTCGACCCTGGTTTGAAGTATTTATTCTTGCATTTAGTCCTATAGTTAGGAGTTGGGTTCCTAAGAGTGGAGCTAAAGTTGAAACAAGCAACTACCTTTCTTTACTGTCCTTTCTTTGCTTTTGGCCGGACCTAGAATCTGACTCATTAGCTTCCGCCCCTCTTGACACTCAGAATGCATCTCTGCCCCTATCACTACTACGGACAAGGCCTGCAACAGTGCCTAATAGGACATAGCTCTAAACTAAGCATCAAACCGGTCAATCCAAGAATCAAAGACTGAGCCAGTGCACCGATTCCCCGCTGCTAGTAGTAAGGGTATGAATCAACCGATTCCGCGCATCTAGGTTAAGAACCAAACGAGTACCACTTAGAATTGAGCCGGTGCTTCCAAGCCTGATGTTAGTGAGTTACAGGATCGCCTAAAATCATTCGGTGTCTACTAAGCCTGATACGGTGCCTCAACTTACTATAAGGGCTGAAGCTATGTAGCTAAGGTGGTATTAAACCAGTGATGGGCAGACTGAGACCACGCATAGTAAGAATGCAGCTAAGTAACCTCAGAATGAAACCACAACTCACAGGTCTTCAACTCACTCGTCCAAGACTGCAACCCGTGTTAGTAGACTACAGAGCAAGAATTGAACCACTGCCGCTCAGAGCCAAGCAACGATGAGACAGAATGAAACCGGTACTACTTAGAATTGAGCTAAGGAGTCCAAGGCTGAAACGGGGAGTTAGAGGCTTCAACTCATAAGTAAAGGGCTGCCAAGCCTGATGTTAGTGCTAGTAAGCCTGCTGCTAGGTAGTATGGTAGTTAGGGAATAGAGCCACTGCCTCCGAGCCTGATGCTAGCAAGGACAAGACTTTCACCAGTGCATCTCAGCCTACAACAAGTCAGTGCAAGAATGGAGCTAGCCTACCGATTCCCCTCAGTCTGTTACTGGGCTAGGTCAGTGAGTAGTTAGGAAGTAAACCGATTCCCCGCATGTCAAGTACTAAGATCAGAATGCAACTCACCTAAGAATTTCACTAACTCTTTGAAGACTCAAACAAGTACCACTGCCACTACTTGACAAACCTTAAACAAGTGCATCACAGCCTTAAACAAGTGCTTCCAAGCCTGATGCTATGTACTTCCAATTCCATTCCTTACTTCTTATGTACTTGTTTGTTTTGGAAGAGCAGCCCTTTAGCGCTACATTAGTAGTTACTTGGCCCGTGTTTTTTGGTTGCAAACGAGTTTTCCTTCATAGAGAACCCCAGTCATTGCTTGTATCAAATATGTATTTCACTCACTGTCCTGCCTATAAGTGTCTACCTGTCCTTTCTTTGCTTTTGGCCGGCCCTTCGCTTTCATCCTTTATCTATTGGGGACCTGCTATTTAGTACTTTAACCCCCTAGCTCAATTACATCGACCCTTTACTTTCTTTGCATTAGTCTACACCCTTTGCTTCAAACTGATGTCATTGCCACCAATGCTTTCACTTGGAACTATGAATTGAGCTAGCTTCTAAGCCTTGCTGCCTCTTAGATTTACTCTCCTTGCTACCAAACTGGAGTTCGACTCCGCCTCTCCTGCTTCTAACTCCCTACTTGTGCCCGCTAAGCTCTCTCATCTTGTGGTTCCTTTCACTTAGTCCAAAAACACTACCTTTAGAATAGTGTGCACTGGATACTTACTCTCAAAGAGGAAACAAAGGGTATAGAATTCACTACTACCTGAAATGACTTGAAACTACCCCCTTAAAGAAAGACTGACTCGTTAGCCAACCAAGCCTGACTTCATGAGTAACCAAACCTCGCTTCCCTGTCTATAAGTACTGCCTTCCTGACTTTTCTTCTCTGGCTGCTGACCTAGAAACACCAAGTAACTGGACGCCAGCTAAGCAACGTAGTTAGGCCAAGCGCGCCAAGTAACGTATAACTACAGGCCCGACTACCTATTCTTCCTTTACTTGCTTTTAGGCGGACTTTGCTACCTCCGAACCTTGCTTTAGCTTCCAAAATCAATACACGCTTTCTTGCCTATTAGCTTGAGCCTACCACTCCTTCCTTAGAGGCTTACTTACATTACCCATTAGAATAGAATCACTAGAAGAAGTAAAGGACTTTAACCACTGCTAGCAAGGCTTTACTACTTTATGATAAGACACTGAGTTGGTGCCAAAGCTAAGTAATAGACTAATTGTAAGCAATAAGTAAGAGACTAGCTGTAATATAGAATAAGAAATCATTGGTTCCAAAGCAGCTAAGTAATAGAAATAGTAGTAGCGCTCATTCTCTATGTCAAGCCGGCTTCCGTATCTAAGCTACATTGTTTCTTCCTTCATTCATATGCCCTTGCGCACTACTTCATTTTGTATTTCCTGATGGATTCTTTTGCTTGCTTTGCCGGAGGTGTGATTCCGGCGAGATCTACTTCACTTCACTGGCGGGGCGCCTTGACGAGCTCCCTGCCTCACAGGTTAGGCTTCTACTGCGGTCTACACCGCTCGATGGTTAAAGTTAGTCTGCCCGCGATGTTGATCAAGGTCAATGTCAACGTCAATGAGCGTTCGGTCGTGTATCGAGGCCCCTCGGGAATTATTCGTTCGTGCGTGTATCGACCAGCGGACCGGACGTGCATCGCGGGGTTCGTTCAGCGGCACCTTCTTTCTGTTTTTCGCTCTGCTGGCGCCCTTCTGCGCTTGCTCCCCGGAACGTAGTCTTCGGTCGACCCACTTGTCCCCTGGGAAGTCAGTCGAGTTGTAACAACATTAATTCTGTGTGAGCGGAAAGACATGCTCCGTCTTTGTTCGGTCGTTGGTGCACTCACTAATGCTTTTCTTTTAGGGTTCATTCATTCAGGACCATATACCCCATTCATTCAGAGCAGGACCATATACCCCATTCATGCATTCAGGACCATATACCCCATTCATTCAGGACCATATACCCCATTCATGCATTCAGGACCATATACCCCATTCATTCAGGACCATATACCCCATGCATCGGAGCAGGACTATATACCTCATTCATTGTTCGACAACAACGTGCATCGAGCGAAACTACATTTATTCTGAGGGAGGAAACAACGGAACGAGGGTCAGCCCGGCACGCAACACAACATATAGTATGTTATGGTACTATGGTAGTATGGTATGGGATGATATGATGGTGTGTAGTAAGGTATATGATGTGGTACATATGGTATATATGGTATATAGTATGATATGGTATATTACGGTGCACCATACACATATTCAAGGACGAAACAAGCATACCCGAGCTACTATGGAACTAATTATGATTATAGCGACCATCCACTAAGTCAACGGGCGAAACAAAGAGTGTCATCGAAGGGCCGGGCAACGAAGGGACTAGGACATTGATTGATTGTTCGGTTCGGTCCGGTCGTGTATCGAAGGGCCAGCGGACGTTCTTAGAAGGGTGACATCGCTCCCGAGTATGGTATGGTACTATGGATGGTGTGTGTGGCATTATATGGTAGGGTATGATGTGGTATGGTATGGCACTATGGCATAGAAAGAAGGTACCTCGGCAATGAATAGATAAAATGGAAAAACAGCATAGTAATATTATAATGATAAAAGAAAGTAAAGTAAATAGTAATTAAATAAAATATTCTAATTCTAAAAGAAAGATTCAATTATCATAATAAAATCCATATTATATTATAATGATAAAAGAATAAAAGAATAATGAATGCTATATAATTAAATAATCAAATCATAATTCGGAAAGTCAGGATGCCTCCGCTGGGGGAGTTAATAAGTAATAGAATGGAGCTAGGAAGGGCCCCGGAGCAGGATTCAATGAATTAGGATAAGTATTAGCACTAACCCCACCAGGCAGGGGAAATAGTTGTTACTCTGTTGTGGAGCGCCGTACAAGAATAGAAGAGAGGCGTAGGAATTTCACTCGTTAGTAACAGGGAATAACACTGGACTTGTCTATTCTAATTGCTTCTTGAAAACTAGCACTACTGTCTCTAAGGCGTAGTTCCCAACCTAGCATAGCACTACTTACTTAAGTGATTGCTTATAAGCTAGGGCCCTCTACTTGCTTATTGTACTCCTATTCCATTGTTGCCACCTGAGCCCGAGCTGCCCCTCCAAATTGAAATCTTAGGATCATTCCTTGCACCCGAGTCTGATCTAGGGAATTAGAAGACCTAGAGCGCTACTGGTACAAATGAAAACAGAACTAAGGAAACAACCCTAGTAGTCGTCCGAGCCTCAATGCACGCCCCAACTCGTGTATTCACCCCTTCCACTCTTGCCTTAAAGCCCATGTTACAGTTGTTTGTATTTCATTCTTTCTGGTTTATGTGGTAGGACTTCCGCTCTTCCTACTATACACATTTGCGGATTTCCCCTGTTAGTCTGCCTCTCCTGCCTTTCATTCATTTATTGGTCAAACTGAATCTCATCTCTTGGCCCTTTTGACCGTTAGGTTTCTCATATCTCTCTTCGCCCCTTCGATCCTGCCTTGCCCGTTCATATCACTCTTACTATTAGAACTTGATCTCGTTCTTTGTTTGGCTTACGGATCAGACTGACTTCACTACTTTATCTGATAATAATGTTAATTCGACTAACGCTAACAACCCTTTTACTTGGAACTGGGCATTCAACCAATAAGTAAGAGACTTCAACAAAGAAGATACATCGGAGTGGGAGCTCAAACTTACCCTTGTCCCAGGAATCCCAGCTACTTACTACTACTATAAGAAAGAAGAAAAACAACCCAAACAGAAATAAACCAAGAAGTATGGGCCTTACTCATCTAGGAAGTATGGGCCTTACTCATCTAGGCACATGCCAAGCCTTACGACCTGCACCAGCTTACGGGCCTTACCTTACTTCAAATCAGATATTAATGTCTCTGATCTGATCCGGGTAGCAAATCTTACTTGTTAGGAGCTGATCTACCCTTTCCACCCCTGTATCAGTGGAGTTATGTAAGATAATATGGAAACACACATCTAAATATAAGTTAAAGAAATAAGGCATTTCATAATTCAATAGAGAATGAGGCAGAAGGAATAGAGTCTACAGTGCAACAACCACCGCGCTCACACACTCATTCTTATGTTCTATAGAATTAATGTAAATACGATCCTCCTCAGTTCTCAATACCGTGTCATCAGGGGTCTCTCTTAAACTGATGCTACAATAATAAAGAATGGAGCTGCTGACCCATAACAATAACCCAGACCTAATGAAAGAATTACTTAATGCCCTTACGCTACTGCCTTCAATGCCCATGTTTAGTATGTCTTTGCCTTAGCTTGACACTGTTCCTACCTAAGTATGCTTTCCGAACTAACTTATAGTCTATAGCTACCGGCTTTGAATCTCCTATAGCTAGCATCAGATTTGAGCGAGTAACAGTAGGAGTAGAACAAAGGCGTGGGAATAAGGCTAGGCTACTATTGATGGGAACTCAACTCGTTAGTAAAGAAAGAAAGAATGACTACTTGGGTGGATGGGGAATAATTGGGCCTAAGAGGAATGCGCACTACTCCAATCGAATGGAACTAACAACTCCTACCGCTAACAATAATGAAAATAATAAACCCAGGTCATGGTGGTAGGTCTACTGAACTACTGGTGGGATATTTAAGAATACGATAAGTGCAAGTGAGGCTGAGAGATACATCGGAAGGTGCATCGGATAGGAAGTAAGAGTGGACCCGGTACTAATAATAACGGAAGTAGGAATACCCTCTACTGATACCAATACTGTAACTGCTGATCCCCACTGACACCAATACTGTAGCTTATTCGGGTACTTACTTCGCCGCCTACGAACCACCAAGATATGTTCCATGAGTTGTTCTCCTATTGTTATTACTTCTATTCTAAATGCGCCGGGCAGGTACCCATACTTACTTATATATACTTATTCGTTTGATTCCTTAAGAGTCAAGGGCGGCTTAGAGTGCTATAAGGGAAAGTAATACTAAGGTCTCTAAGGGCAAGAGCAAGGCTTGAACATAGGCGTAGATAATAAGGGGCGTTTACTAGAGCTGGCTTAGCACCCATAGGCATTGAGCTGGCTTCTGATCTTGTGCCCAAAAGCTTATTCTTTTGTTGACGGATTGGATTCTCTTATTGATGTATTTGATTCTCTTATTGCTGGATTGGACTCTCCGTTGGGGTACTAAATTATGCTACTCACATATGTCGGATTCCTATGCTTATCAGTTCTGTTCTTCAACCCCACCCTGACTTATGAGTTGGGTTCCCTATTCTCTTAGAGAGGCATGTATGAGAAGCGGGCTCCCCAGCTTTGAGTTAAACCCTTGTAAGCACCAATATGAGTCTGAGTTTCCTAGTCAAGTCTTTTCTAGTGGGGCTCCGGATTGGATTCTGTTTCGAGTTCAATTCCCGAGGTAGTACCCCATTCTCTACTTAATTAGTTTCGTTCATTAGCATTAGTTGACTTAGCCCGATAGAATGCAGAAAAGCAGTAAACCAATAAAAGAAGAAAAGAAGGTAGTGAACTCAGCAAGCAGCCTAGTGAATTCCTTCGCGTAACAGAAATTATTTTTATAACATACGTCGTAGCATCTATTGGTCCTTGCTCGATCATTAACTCAGTCTCCGGGGTTATTCATGTTAGGACCATCGTTCATGGAGGACATCATTGTAGGACAGGACCGTCGTTCATGCATCGCGAACAGAAACATACCGGAGCAGCAATTATTGAAGCACAAAAAGCACATAGTCCTTGAGTAATATAGCTCAGCCTTAAATAGATGTAAATTAGTCTTCGTCTGGTTGCACGGCGTTCGCACATCATGATGTGATCGGTCATTAACTTGGTCTTCGTGGACTAATTCTTCAAGTAGCTAACCGGTCTACAACAATTCAACGGGCGACATCGCTCACCCCTATTGATTTCAGGGGTCATTCAGCACCATCCCAATTTAACATTGATTTCAATCTCCGTATGACACAACACACCTGGAGCGGACCGGACCATAAATCAGTCTTTGAGTCAAATAGCTCACTCTTGTAGCTAGGGGTAATTAAGTAAGTCTTCGGGGACCCCACACACGCATAGAAGGTAGTATATCGGACATTCATAGGGCGGGCTCTCATTCATAGAGAGTAGCTTCGAGGGCAAAGCACACTCATAGCCGGAATTCCCATCGCTCGCTCGTGCATAGAAATAGAAGATACCTCGCTCGGTCCAGCGCACGCGCGCGCATTGATATGCCATTAATGAAAAGTAAGTCTGCGAGGATCATCTCTCGTTCATAGTATAGGAACACCATCTGAATGCATCGCGAACTAACAACTAGGCAACGGAATCATTATGAAAGTCCACTTCGACCATTCTGTGAGCTACCATCGGACCAATCAGTCTTATCTCCCGCAAGGGCAATCATTCAGTGCTATGGTCCAGACACTCCGTCAACAGGCTCCATCCCTTACGCATCAAAGGGCCAGACCATATGCATTGGGATCAGTCTTCGGTCAACATCATTGCATGTGACGAGAACAAGGCGGGGGCTGAGTTCTCTTCTGGGCTATTTGGCTGCCCCGCCGTTGCTTGGCCAAAGACAAAACCTCGTTACTTACCTTTATTCTTATAGTTTTCTGCACCAGTTCATTCCTATTACCAGTGAGTTAAGTCTATCTCTGTATGCGCTACACCGTACTCGTATTCTTTTAAATAATCAAATCATAATTCATGGAATGTAGTGTCTCTAAGCTTGGCAACAGACAGCACTGGAGCAGCTCCCATCTCATATTAAACCAGCTAAAGCTGCCCTTACTTGCTTACCTATCAGTCCACGAGCGACCGTTCGCGCATTCTTTGCTTGTCTCCCGGTCATTCACTCCTATGACGGGCCAGCCAAACTACATTTCTTCTTCGGGCACAAAATCATTCTGTGCTCTGGTCCAGCAACTCCGGTCCCGTCTTCGCTATGGTCCAGCAACTCCGTCAACGTGGATCATCAGACATCGGCCAGGGCTCATTCCTTAAGTAAACCAATCATTCTCATATCTACTATGCGCCTCGGACGTGCTAAGAAGGGGCCGGGCCAGACATCAATGTACCTCGGCAATTCGGGTTGGTCGTGTATCAATGGTCCACAGGCCGGTCAACAATAAATGTTTGGTAGAAACCTCACTCTGAAAGTGATCAACAATTCTTCAATAAAGCAAGGTGGGTTCGGTTCGCACATCATGATGTGATCTGTCATTCACCGTGGATCGATCATCTCTCATTCATGGAGGTGCCCTAAGCAAACAAACCTACCCTAGAGCTACCAGCAGTCAGAACAATCACTCAGAGCTACCATCGGACCAATCATTCGGTGAGCAAAACGATGTTCCCAATCATTCGAATCTCAGAGCTACCATCGTACCGCCCAGCAACTACGTCTTCGTGCGAAACTTAGGACTACGTGGATCATTCACCAATTCGTAGATGGTACTTCGGGGCGGCATCGAATTCGCAGTTGTTGAGCTAACCGTAATGAATAGGTCAGTCCGGTCGTTCGTGCATCAAGGTTTCGTGCATCGTGGGTGGGAGCAACAACAATAATTTTGTGTCCGGAGGATCATTCTGAAGTGGTTCCCCCAGTCAGTTTGATTATTTTTGTTCTTTATTTTGTTATTTATCTTTTATCTTATAATAATCACAGAAACTGGATAATGAAAATCTGGAAAAGATAGCCTTAACTGCAACACCTAAAATCACCCTTGCACGAGGCCAGCGCACTGGTTAGTTATGTTGCTGTCAAACAGATGAATAGTATCTAGACAAGAAGGCTGTGGTTCGGTCCATTCAGAGGTGTCGTGCGGTCTAGGGTAGCCCACCGGAATGGATCAAGGTAGTGAGAAAACAAACTCATTCACCTTACGCGACGTCGAAAGCGACGGTGGCTCCAAACTGCATAAAGGGTATGTATAAGGCTAAAGAGATGTACTAAGAAATATAGGTATTGGTTTACTACAGCGCGTAGGAGTTCACAGATAAAAGGCATGAATTCCATCTCTCTATAGCAAGGTAGAAGCGAGACCAGGGAGTTATTCTCTCTTCTTTAGCTTACAAGCAAACGAATGGATTCTACCCTCCTTTAGCTTACGACCCGGAAACCCAATAAACCAATATCAGACTTCTTGGGACACGCTACTAATACGGGTTAAACCAACAAACCAATATTAGATTGATTTATACCTTATACATACTATGCAGGAGGAGAACCGGAGCAGAGACAAGCCTCCCCACCAGTAAGAGATAGAGAATAGGATAAGGTAGAGATAGAGCTAATTGGCCGGGGTAAAGTAAAGTCCGTAACTTCGCTAAAAAGAGGGTAATCGGTATGCAGCGGGAATCGGTATGCAGCGGGGAATCGGTAGGCTAATGACTAATAGATGAGGGGAATCGGTAGACTAGAATACATAGCTGTGCGGGCAATCGGTTGTATTCCTTAGCTATAGCATCGGTGAATCGGTGGACTTACTCTTAGCCTATAGCTACTTATGGATGCGGGCAATCGGTTGACTACGCTGTGCGGGCAATCGGTTGACTACCAGTGCGGGGAATCGGTTGACTACCAGTTACTAGCAGCGGGGAATCGGTTGGAAAGAGGGGAATCGGTTGACTTCCCAACTACTATCTATCCGATAAGCGGGGAATCGGTTGGAAAGCGGGGAATCGGTTGGAAAGCGGGGAATCGGTAGGCTAGATCTCGAACTAAAGAAATAAATTAAGTAGTGTGAGACTAAGGCAATTGAAGCAAGGTTCAAATGTAAGGAAGGCAGACTGATCAATAGGACAAGTAAGGCGCGGCCATTTGTTGGAATTCTTTATAAGTGGGGCCTGATAGTTGGCAGTTGCATTCCTTGCTCTAGTGTTTAGATTCCCCGTTCCGAGTTGACTCCTATTCCCTACTTCAGATCTGCATTCCTTTGCTTAACATCTGTATTCCCGTGTCTGCAATTTCATCTATACCACCCGCCCATCACTTAGGAATGTCGATAAAGCAGCTCACCAACTTCACTTAGTCTTTTTTGGCCCTGGGCAGTCTTCAGTAAAGTAAACAAAGAATTCATTTGTAACTCCTGCTCCGGAGTGTTCTTCTTAATACGATGTAAGTAGAACTGGGCAAATAGATACAGATGACTTTCCAAGCACAATAACTCCACTAGACAACACTGGCACTGCTAATGTTCCTATAATGCTTAATGCTAATTTTCTTCTTAGCGCTTCAAAGCAAGTAAGATAGTATGTCTGCCCTGAGTCTGCCCTTAACCCAGCTTCCGAACCATTACTCTGCTCCGGACTCAACTGAAGCATACCTCGCTTCAAAGCCAAAGTAACCCGAGCTCATTCACTTCCTCGAGTAGACTTTCTTTGAACTGCTCCACTCTAATACCCACTTTTCTATTGGTGGCACCCTATTTATTCTTCTACTTACTTGTCTGGTCTGCTTGTCTGATGGTTTCCTTTCCTCGAACAGAACTACAAAGAGCGGGCAGGGCAGCTCTAGACTCGTAGTCAACTAATTCCATGATGATTTATTACTCTTACTCTTAGGCTAACTACTTACTACGTTGCGGCAGTAGTTGTTCGTCGGATCAGAAGCTACAATTTGAAGCATAGTTCCAGTTCTCAAGTAATCCGTTAAGTCGAGTTCCGGGGGGGCATAATCCATTACTTATCCAGTCCAGCTAATGCAAACGGAAAGGAACTTAAAGTTTAGGTCGGCACTGAGGTCGGGTGTTTGAGCAACAGAACCCATCAAGATGTTATGCGTCAATGCATTCGTTGGCCAGTTTATTAGTTTCAATGAGTCATTTGCCATAGGAGTTGATTCAATTACAGAGTTTGGCACTAAAAGGAGAGAGGTCGGCAAAAGCCAAACCAAGCCAGCAGGTCAGTAAGATTTCCAAGAAAGGGAGGCGGTTGACCCTTAACCTAGTATACGAGTAGTCCAGAGCCACAACTTTATTTGTAGCCAGAGGAGAGATAAAAGAAAGAGCAATGAGTGTTCAGGAACTAAATTAATATGTTCTAACCCAAAGTCCAAAGAAAGAGCAATGAGTGTTCAGGAACTAAATTAATGTGTTCTAACCCCAAGTCCAGTGTCTTTGGGTGCTTCCTCCTCAAGTAAAAAGAAGAGAATGAATCAGCAGTTAGAGCAGTTGGGTATCCTGTTGTTGATAGATAAGGGAGTACGTAAGTCCGCAATTGTAGAGTTCATTCCTTTGCTCTCAAGTAAGTAGCGCTTGTTAGTAGCAATTAAATTCCTTCCGCTTTTAAGGCAATAAGAGAAGCACCATAGATATAGGGTTCGTTCGGCAATCAAGTAACTTCACAGCCGACTATGCTATTATGCCTCCATTTTGAAGCAGCCTCTATTCAATCTATTTGAAGGAGCCTTTCTTTATTCTAGTATACGAGTGAAAGAAGCCCTTCCCTGTGAGTAGAGTGAAAGAAGCCCTTCCCTGTGAGTAGAGTGAAAGAAGCCCTTCCCTGTGTGCCTTATTAGCTTACTTTACTGGGCACGTTAAGCTTATTTGTTGCAGGGTGTAGTAGAGGTGATTTACCTTAATTTTGATTGTTGTAGAGAAAATCCTTCTGAAGCGAGGAAAGCGCAGCTTTATAGATGCCTGGAGTTTCAGGTTCGAGTGTTGTCGGTTTTTAAATAAAGAAAGGAGAGTTTCTTTTGTTGGTGGCGAAGAAGGAAGTAAAGGAAAATAGTAGAGCGAGAGAGAATCAGCTGGAGAAGGAGTAGGCCCAGACGAAGTTGCAAGATTATAAAAAGATCTGGATCATAAGAAGGAGCTGTTCCAGTTTCATCCTTAAAAGAGTAAACAATTGAAATGCGGGTTAAGCATCTTTGGCTAAAGTCAGCTGCTAGAACAAGTCCAGTTGTCATTGCTTTTAACTTGTTGGCGTAGAGATAGAGAGGTTACCCTGCTTTTTAGATAGAAGTTGTTGGCTTTTGCCTTTGCGTGTGATTGTCCCGACTCGATAAGATGCAGTGCCTTTGCCGGAATCAGTAGCTAAGGAAAGAGAAGAAGCTGTGAGCAAGTAAGCTTACGAATTGCCTGGCGCTCGAGTAGGATCAGTAAGATAGCGAAGACAGAATTGTTGTTACCCGTATACATTATCCATTAGTAACTTTAGTCTTATAGCTATTAGTTCCTTAAAAAAATAGGTTCGCTATGAAGGAAAAGATATTTATTGGCTATCAAAAAACACGGGAAAACATCAATCACCATAACTCTGCCGCGTAACTCTTTTACAACTTTCTTTCCAAACCTACATTCTTTTATTATTATTATTATACTTTCAGGAATTCTATTAACTTATAATAACAAACCGGAATGATATTCTTTTTTCTTATTGAATTATTCTATTGTTATAAATAAGCTAATTCATTATGATATTGATTGTTTCATAAGAGAATTGAATTCATTGTTTCATTAATTAACTCAGATAAGAGATTGTTTCATAAGATAAGATAAGAGAAGAGATTGTTTCATAAGAGAATAGAATTTCTTCCCTTGATTACATAAGATAATTCACTCCCTTTACTTTAGCTCTACTCTTTTCCAACAAACCCACATTCTATTCTTTTTTACTTTCCTACATTCTATTAACTTATAATAACCTACATTCTATGATTTTCTTTTTTACTTTACTTTCCTAACCTACATTCTATGATTTTATACTTTCCGGAATTCTATGATTTTTCATAACTTTTCTTTTCTTTTACTCTTCCGCTGAACTTTTTCCCACTCTTTCTGGTGTCAGGTGAGTCTCAAGTCTAACCTGGTAGGTAGTAATTCCTTATTGTGAGGTTGGTTCCGAGAAGCACTTGTTCAATTATGGATATGCGGAAAGGTAGGATAGAGGTCGAGGCAGTAGGAGTCCCACTCTTATCAGTAGCGGTGTCAGTTTGATAGCAAGCGAGGGGAGTTCGAAAGTAAGATTAGGCCTACCCGAGTGAAGTCCCATAGATGGTAGTTGAGGAGTTAGAAAAGTGAGTTTCAGGCTGATCTACTTGGTAGCAAGAATAAGGGGGTTTCAGGGCAGCTTTTTTATGAGCTGGGCTGGTTTTATATGAGATGGAGATGCGCTGGAGATGCTTAGATGGATTAGATGGGATGGGTAATTGAGGTTGAAAAGCCCGGTTTTAGATCATTGGCGAGAGAATTCCAGTAAGGATATAGCTAGAGTTAGGGCAATCAGATCTTCTGTTTCTGTTTGAAAGCAAGTATCAATACTATCTATATGAAAGAAACTCATATCGCATATAGTAAAGATATTAAGCCAGAGAATAAGCTGTGTTTAAGAAGCAAGTGGTTCAGGTAAAATATGACTGATTTCTTATTTATATACATACTGGGGCAAGTGCAATTTCAAACAAACATTCTGCGGCGCTCTTCCTCAGACCATTCCTTTAAGCACCTACCAATCCTCATTCTTTTATTAATGCATTGAGTTCCTTCTACTATTTATTAGTATCTTAGGCCGGGGATCCCTACCTTAGAGTTGATCTACGAACCTACCTGCTCACCTTACAGTTGATCTACGAACCTACCTGCTCGGTTCTTTTACTTACTTGCTCTATTCTGACTTTGGAGTTGTTGTCCAGTTCCCATTATAGGATACAGAATCGGATTTGAATCAAGTGAAGGTAGACTGACATTTCATTATTGTAACAAATAAGGTAGTGTTGGGTTCCTGTTAGCATTAGCACCAGTTTAATGGGCAGTAGATAGAGACGAGGAGACAGGGAAGTAAGCCTCTCGTGCAGTCGCGGAAGAATCGAGTAAGGAATATAGAATGCAAAGTCGCGGGTAGAAGACCTAAGGCATCAAAAGCATAAGATTGAATCCAAGAAGTCAGAATGAAAGTACTCCAGCACAAAGGTTGGAAAGTTAGAATGCAAAATTAGCAACATCAATCAGTATTAGACCCTATATCCGGTGAGCGTTTACAGAATCTAAGCGGCGGGATCTAGGACCAAAGCCTTGTTGACAGTGTTTGATTCCAATGCCGGTGAGTTTGATTGCCTGTTTTGAGTATAAGTATCAGAAGCACTGGCTTAGGTGAAACTATTAGTAGCATTGGTTCATAATGCAAGGTGTAGCCGGTGAGGTAAGTTTTAAGTGCATAAGCAATAAAGGGTTTCAATCAACAGATACACAGATTTTAGATCAGTAGCACAAGAAGAAAAGTTAGCAAAGAAAGACTTTATATGCAAGGTATAAAAGGGAGACTAAAGGTGAAATACATAATTTCATGCAGAACCGGTAACAAGTAAGGTGTGTTGAGAGTGGGGACTCGGATCAGTGATTAGAGACTAAAGGGAGTAGCTATATACTGTAAGCAAAGACAGGCTAATATACAGCAAAACAAGGTCAGCGTTAGCTGGTAATCTGGGATGGCAAGTAGAGGCAGTGGTTTGATATCAACCCCTTGGTAAGCCATACAGTCCTGCTGGTATTAATACAAGATTTCAAGAAAGGAAAGGTAGGCTAAGATACAGTAGTGGACAAGTAACTACCAGCATTGAAGCAAGAGTCTATAGGCTTAAGGTAAGGAGGGGGTAGTGACATGAGAATGCAGTAAAGCAGTACAGAACTCGAACAATAGAATAGTAAACCGCGTTGAAGCCCCATAGCCAGTAAAGTCAGAAGTAGATGCGAGATCGATAGACTGATCTGCGGAAGTGAGGAGGAGTAGTCTAATAGGTGAAATAAGTAATTGAGTTATGTAGTTTCAGAACTGGAGTGGAGTTGTTTTCTTGTTAGCAGTAGGGGGTACCAACATTAGAATGAAGGCAAAGAGAACCAGGCCTATGGAAGATATAGTAGGAATGAGTCTGATAGTGAGTAGAGCAGGGCTAGTTCAATAAATAAATCAAGTTTGTAGTTGGATTTCCCGTTTTTCAGTTTGCTAGTAAGGAGCAGTAGAGTCGAATCCCTCCCTGTGTGAGCACCCACTCATTCTATTTCTATTGTTATTGAGGATAGGAGGGCGCAGCTAGTGATTAAGGGGCTCCAAGGGGAATAACAGGATTCTAAGTAAGGCTGTTTACTAGTAGCGCAATTCTGTATTTGGTAGTCCAATCCCAAGTTTTTGTTGACAAAGCTTTAGTTCGGGGGGACAGTGGTCCAGTCTCATATGCCCTAATTCGATCCTTGTTATGATTGGTTAAAAGATCTGGATCAGTAGAGAAAGCCTGTCGTGCAGCAGCCCTAGTTTGTAGCTAAGTCTTTTAGTCAGCAGCGCAATTCCCCTTTTCTAGTTAAGGTAGTAGAAGCAGTAGGTGTACTTTTTTATTATGAGGTTGGTTCCGAGAAGCGCTAACTCCATTCTGTTTAGTAATAGTATAAGGTTAAAAGACGTACAAGCCATGAATGATCCAATGCCCGTAGTTAGGGGGAATAGCAGTATCATCTGTAGTAGTTGGGTTCCCGGTTGGTTGCCAGTAGCGGTCTTTTGTCGGTTGTGTTTTCATTTTTATGTTCTAGACGGATTGGAGTTTATTAGTTTCCTACCTATTCTTGTACTGCTGAGTTCGTTCTACTCTTGTTGAGTTTATGATGCCTCCATTGAATCACTTGGTTCAAAAGTCAGTAGTACACCTAAGTAGTATGCTCTTAACCAGTTTCTTATGTGCTGCTATTTGAATTGGACTCAGCCACCTGCAACTTTAACTATACCTTTATCCTCGATTCCAGGCTAGCTATTCTTGATATTAGCCTATATCCTCTTGCTTTGGTTCTGTGTAGCTACCCACCATAATCCCTACTTTAATTCTGTAGTACTTACATGCTCTTTACTTACTATGATATTTAGCCTTTTAGTCTACCTGTCCTTACCCAAGTTTCTTCTTAGTCAATGGTCGGACTATCGCTGATATATCTTAGGGATAGAAAAGAACTAGCGCTAACAAGGCCGATGTCACACCACTTAATAGAATAAAGGAAGAAACACAGAAATCCACTAGTATATCGAGGACTTAATGAAACCTGTGTTTGGAACTCCCCCCGCTAAGTGGGAATTTTCCTACCGTTTCTAAGAATGTCGCAAGGGCTAACAAGACCTAACTAATGCCCACACTAGAAAGAATGAAACCGGTGCTTCTCGGACTTGGACTAATAACAAAGAAATGCACTGGTGCTAACAGGACTACTACTACTACTAACAAAACTCCTTGGCTATTAAAAATACCGGGAAAACATAATTTTATAATTAATATTAATCCCGCTATGAAGGAAAATCACTTTGCAGCCTTTTTTACCGAGAAAACGTGAAAAGTCAGTCTGTTTTGACCGAGCTATGAAGGGAATTTACGAAGCTATGAAAAATCCCGGGAAAACGTGAAAAGTAAGATCTTTTTAACCAAGCTATCAAGGGAAATGCCAGTGCTGCCTTTTTTCTCGGGAAAACGTTCAAAGAGAATTCCAACTGCCGCGTAACTCTTGACCAAACCAAACCTACATGATATTCTTATTTACTTTCCTAACCTACATGATATTCTTTTATTCTTTTTTCAACACTTTCCTATCTCTTTTTATGATTATTCCATTATTATATAGTATGATTACTTCTATTCTATTAGCTCAAACAGGGTATTCTATTAGGGGAAATGAGATGAGAAAGGTCTCAATACGTCGATGCGTAACACATGCTATTTTAATTACATAAGAGAAGAGAATCTAATTCATTGTTTTAGTAATAGAAGATAATGAATTGTTTCATTAATTAACTCAGATAATTTCATTCATTGTTTAACTCCCTTTAGCTTACATAAGATAATTCACTCCCTGGCGCTTACATAAGATAAGATAATTGTTTTCATGTGTTTTGTCACATTAGATTCGTGTTCGATGCTCTTCTCTTAGTTTAGAATAAAAGAAAGGAGTCGGAAACTCAACTGCCCAACGACTAATTTCGAATAAAAGAAAGCTATCAAAGAATACGAACCGGTAGTCGGCTTGGACACTTTTCACTCTTTAGTTGTCCCTTAAATGCCTATGTGCGAATTAGAGTAGAGCCTTATGTATCTAGAACGATCACAAGCCGCCTTACTTGCTATAGTGTCATTCCTTAGGGGCACCATACTATGGTTTAAATCAATTATGACTATTAAGATGCTAGAATAAGGTATTATGGATTGAGTTCTTGACTTTAGCCCTGGGCTCTGTTTTATCACTAGGTCGATTCCCTGTTGTATACCATATATCATTATAGCTAATGTAGTTCTATTATAATTTCATCGTTAATAAGAATAGAAGTCAGGTACCTATACTAAGATAAAGGAATGTCAGGCCAGGCTAAGGGCCAGGAAAGCTAGAGTGATAAGGTCGAGAGAGGCGTGGCGAAGCCCTAACTAGAGAATTTATGGCATGACCGAGCTATGAATTTCAGAGTAACGGATTTTCTTCTTTCTTTGTATTAGTAGCCGGTTTCCCGGTTGCTAGTTAAGGCCCTATAGGCAGTGGTTCCATTCTATCAGGTAGTACTTGAGCTCCCATAGAGTAGATTGTATTCCATAGTTCAGTTAGTCTTCATACTATTTTAAGCAAAGGGCCTAGGCCTGGGGTTTATGAGTAAGCTAGAGAATTGTAGCTAGTAAAGGGAGACTAAAACAATGGAGTAGGCGGCAGTAACAGAACAGGCCAATAGACAGGAATGTGAGAATCGAAGAAAGGAAATATCAGGCCCTACTACCGATACTGTCTTTAGGGGGGCGCTACTCTTTATTCCTAGCCGAAATCAGCCGCTACAGCATTGGAAGCGCCCGGGCTTTTATTGGTATCGGACTAAAGGCAAAGAAGGATATACCAGTAGCCAGGAGAGGCAGACCTCAAGTAAAGGCGGTTTGCTCATTCATTATTCGTAGTGGTTCTAATATATAAGTAAGAGGATTATAAGTATATAAGTAAGAGGATTAGAAGCGTAGGTGCAAATCTTATTGATAGCAGTAGAAGAGTCAAAAGAGGAGTCAAAGCTTAACCAAAGAAAGGCCTTGTTCATCTGGGAATACGGAGTTAGTTGTTTTAGTAATAGAGTTACACTAAATATAAGGAATGCCACTGGGGATATACAGATTTTCACTAAGGGCTATGGAGAGGTAATAGGCCCTAACTGATGAAACCATAAGAGTTTAGGTCAGTAGCGAAAGAAGAAAAGTGAAGCTAGTAGGGTAATTAATATAAGTAAACAGAAGCATTAGTATACACGAAAAGAATACCTAAAGCCGGAATATGATAAAAAGAAGTCAGAACGATAGGCAGTAGTACTGGTTTGAGATCAAGTAAAGTAATACGGATAAGCAGTGTCGTAAGCCGGCCCTGGCATGGCACTCCGACCACTCCCTTATTTATAGCTTATTCGAACTATACTCTCTGTACTCTTCTTCCTTCTCCCTACACGTTCTTATTCTTTTAAATGCCCTTTTCATTCTTTATCTCTTGCTTGGTTTTCTTGCTTGGTAGTTGAGCTCTTCTCTCTGAATCAACAACAAATAGCATTGCCACTTATACGAGAATGTGTTTTCATATATTAACTTCATAGTGTTTTCCATTAAGGAATTTCATAGAATTCTTTCACTCCTGGTCCGGGGATCCTCTTACTCAACTGCTGAAACTACCTCTCTTTGGACAGTACCAATTCCATTCTCTTTTAGGATATAGTTAGGTTCCCCTGTACCAATTCCATTCTATTGTAGGATATAGTTAGGCTCCACTGTACCAATTCCATTCTTCTAACTGAAAGAGAGTTTCCTAAGTGCCAATGAGATTACTGAGCTACTTTGAAACCAATTTCCATATATTAATTTATTATTAACTTAACTAGTTTACAAAACAAACTCCTACCGCCATAAAGACAGCAATTGAACTTATTCATTCGTATCAGAATTACTAGCAAATGAGGATGTCTGTATCTTAAATATGAGCCCGGTATCGAGTATATAGTTTCAGTAGAAGAATAAGAGACAGTAGGGGCACGCTACAACATAGGAATTTAGTTCAGGTTAGAGTCGGGAAAGGCAGGCTAAACCTCACACAAGTACAAGTGGGACAGGGCTGTTAGGCAGCGGTTCCATTATTATTGGTGGGAGCATCAGTTTAGGAGAAAGGCAAAGGGAGACTAATAGGAAGCAACCTGAGTTCAAGTCCTGGCCAAGTAACTATGTAAGGCTGTAGTAGTTAGGTCAGAAGGGTAGGGCTGTAGTAGTTAGGTCAGAAGGGTAGGGCTGTAGTAGTTAGGTCAGAAGGGTAAGCCTCAAAGGAAGGCAGTAAAAGCAACTTTAGGTGTAGTAAAGCAATAAAGAAGTAGTGGACAAGCGGGAATTCAAGCAGGGGAGAAAGGGTGTGGGGGTTATTAGGAGTTTCCCCATTAGGTTAAGGTAAAGAAATGGAACAAAGAAGTCGGAATTGGACTGGTTGGATTTGCTGCTAATACCAATAGTAGTCCACTAGTAGGCTTAGAGCGGTAGTGGCATGATCTAGCACGGTATCAGATGGATGATGGGAGCACAGGTATGGTGCCTCAGGGTATCAGATTTTCACCAATGCTCATCTGAATGGATACACGAGTAAAGAAATTGGACTGCGCCAACAGGACTTATGCCCCAAAACCAATTAGCTGCTGACCTAGAACCTTGCACACCGACACTTAAAGCTGTCTATCCTCGTTTTCACTTTGACTTTCCTTACTTTGATTACATCTTTGATTTGGATTGTGACATTAAGTTATTCAGCTATCCTATAGTAGAATAGTATCATGTGTTTTGTTGCATTAGTATTTTTTAGTAGTTCATTAGCGAAACAAGGGCGAAATGAATCCATTGCTTTTCTCTTGAACGAGATAGATCAGTTGTACCAATGTAAAGTCAAATAGCATCTCTATCCACTTAAAAACAGAATTTAACTCATGAGTAGAGGATCGAAGTGGAGCAAAGAAAGGGAACTACGCACGGAAGTAAGCCTGCCAATCCGACCGACACATCTAAATAGGTGTTTCACCCATGGGTATTAGTATAGAGAAGAGAATCAAACAAAACAAGTAAGTAGAAGGCATAGGTACGACAACCAGTACTAAAAGGAATGCAACTTGAGACAAAGAATGAAGCATTGAAGTAGGGCCATACCACGCATATCAGAATTAGGCGGGGCTCCCCCAAATCTAACTATTGCTGTCGGAATCCTTACCTTACGAATGGAATTACAAAGTCAGAATGCCTGTCCTTGTTTGTCTAACGAGTTCTAAGGCTTGGTGGGGTAGTAGTCAGAATTGCGGATTTGAAAGCAAGAATGGGGGGTGGAAGGGAAGAATTGAGCTCTCCACTCTAGGAATGAGTAGTTAGTAAAAGAAAGAGAATAAGTAATGCAGAGGAACAAGAATGCACAGGGGTTACGATCTAGTGAATCCCAGGTGTCAGACTATTAGTAGTAAGTCGAAGAGTCAGAGTTGAGCTCTCGGAGGAAATACAGGCTTACAGGTGACACAAACAATGAAGCGGGGTGTCGTAGGGCAATACAGACTCAAGGCGGTACTGGTATGCTTCAAACAGGGCTAGAAGACAGTAATGGAAGAGTTACCCCACCCCGTTGAAGCTATAAAGAAAGAATAAGAGTAAGTGCAGCAAGAGTTCAAGACAGGATCGGTGTGCCTCAAAGCAGGCTTAGGCTTCCTTCCGTTCAATTATTTGGATTGGTGCTTGTAGTCTTGGCATGATGGGTTCATTCTCTCACTTGAGATGGTTTCAGCAGTAAGGGCAGGCCTGGTTCAGGAATAAAAGTCAGCACGGTAGAATAGGTGGAATGTCCTTGTTGTATTATGGATTCCCGGCGTGAGGTAGTGGTTGATTCCCCAGTTCCATTATGATTGTCGCAAGTTACAAATTATGATGCTGACTACTCCAAGTCGTATACTTCGCTATATCGTACCTGGGGGCGCTCCCTTATGCTAACGCCAACAAGCAAGAACGCCGCTAAGCAAATGCAGAATGAGAGAAGGGATAACGAGACTAAAGAGTCAAACAATGGAACAAAAGCTACGATAAGGTGTAGCAAGAATGAGGGGGTTTGAAAGCAAGGGTTAGTGGAGTTGGGGCTCGGAAGGTAAGCCTAGATTCGTAACCACAACAGCCTAGTATTATAACCTCTATTAGCAGCCCTGTCAGTAGAAGTGGAATTCCTTATTGTGTATAGATTCTCAGTTGTAAGTTAAGGTCTTCTATTCCCCAGTTCTCAGTAGCTCCATTCTTTTTATTGTTAAGGACTAGTTTAATTATACCCTAATTATGACATCCCGCGCCTAACCTAAGTAGTATTCTATTGCTTTTAGAGTTGAACTAGTAAAAAGAAGAAGCAGATAGGCGGATGTAGGTACTCATTCTCAAAGCAAAGCAACTTATGTAGGATACACACACTGCTTATGGGCCTGATAACTGCTACCCGATATAGTTGACCAAGAGAAAGGGAATCCAAGCACCGATAACCTTAATTGAGCCACTACTTCCACTGGGGGAAAATGAGACACAGAAAGCAGACTTACACCAGTAACGAACGGGGCATCCCAGCTGATCAGAGACACTAATGCAGGCTTTTTGCTACCAACATCAGAATTAGGCTAGCACCTCCGACTGCTTCAACTTCAAATAAGCTACCAAGAGATTCAACTTCTATTCCTGCCTTTGATTCCCGTGCTGCTGCCAACAAAAGTATTTAGTTCCCTTTGCCGTGTTACAAGTGTATTAAGCACGCTTCCACTATTCCTTGCTATTGGTCCGATGCTCACAAGTAGTATTCTTAACCAGTGCGATCTCCAAGACTGAAAACGCCGCTAACAAGAAGCAACCTACTCCATAAGAAAGCAACTATGAACTTGGCTATTGATTCGAACCCTTTCTTTCATCAATGTCAGGCCAGCGGGACTTCGTAACTCAGGGGATCTAACCTAATAGAATGCCAACTTATGCTTTCTCTTATTGTAGAAAGACTTACTAGGTGCCCAACAAGACCCTAGCTCATAACTGGGCATTCAAGCAATGACAACAACACTATCACTCGGAAGAATGAAATTCGATACCAGGATCCTTTAACTAATACGTTTTAGAGCCTACATCCTTTTGCTTTCTAACTAAAACTAATGTGTATCATTAAAGCCCGAATAACAGAGAACCCGGTCCCCGGCTCTACCAGCTAAAGATGCCCTTGCTTTTGTCCTTGCTTCTACTTCTATTCTTATAGTTGGTAGTTGCTTCTTTCGTTCTTTCTTTCTACTGTGAGTCTTGTAGTTCCACCAAGTGTAGCACCGGAAAGGATCACACCAAAAAGAACTGGAATCCAATGGTGCACTAACGAGTTCAACTACTACCTACGAGAACGAAAAAGTTGGCAGGGAATCCACCCCTTAAGCGCAAGAGCCAGGAGTAAGGGCAAAGCATGAAACCACTATTCCCGGGAATGAACCAAGGAATAGGGAACCAGGCTACTACTATTAGAGTGAACCCAATGCTCGCAGGAATCCAAATAAGTAATAGAAAGGTATGAGGGTACAGATCATTTACTTCCATTATAAGTATTAGATAGAACTATGCCCGGTAGACTGTCTTATATCTGGAATTACCAGTTTTAGATTAGAGTCCTTCCATTTGTAGTTGCGTTCTCACCCGCAGCTTAGACTCAGTCATACCACACCATAGACTACTATAAGCATTGGAGCTCGTATCGACCAGGCAGTATCCTTACTTGAGAGCGGAAACTCTCCTCTTGCATTCTGGCCTCTTACCCTGGCTAGTAACTCTCACTTGTTAGCTACTCATTCTTTTACTTATTCATTTGATTATGGCTTCTTTCCTTTCTTTTTATTATGTCGTAGTTGAGTTCTGCCGTTTACTACTTAGTGAAATTCTGACTTGTGAGTTTTCTTCTGATACACTGACACAAGTAATTGTATTCCGAGTTGGAGTTGGATTCTTCTAGGAGGGGTTGGGCCTACTATTACGGGGAAGCCAACCACAATCAGATTCTTAGTGCCAATCTGGATTGATAGTTTACATTCCCTAGAACAAGTATTAGAAGTAGGACAGGCGGGCTTAACCAGCAGCCTGAGTATTAGAAACACTAGTAAAGTTCTTATATAGTGGAGTCTAAGGTAAAGGTCTAAGGGTCAAAGTATTGTCGACATTGGTATCGGTGTGAAAGCGAGTAGTGGAATACTTGAGATAAGAGAGTCAGAATACAAATCAGCAGCTGGAGAATCAAAGGGGGTAGCCGCATTCTCATCAGCAGTAGTTGGTTTCCTAGGTGTTAGCCCCTTTCTTGTTACCTGAGGAATCATACTTAGAGCAAGGACAGCTACGCTACAATAACAGTGAGACACCAATAGGAAGAATTGACTACTCCCAAAGCAAGCTGAAAGAACGACGGAACACAAGACAAGGGTAAACCGAGTAAATAAAAGAATGAGAAACCCAGTAGTCCTAGCCCTAACCAAATCCTACTCCTTGACATTAGACCCGGGAGTTGAGAGCGCCTGGTAGTATTAGCCCTAAACCTTACTACTCACTTTACTTTCTTGCTTGTGAGGTTTAGTATGTCTTTCCTTTCTTTCATTCAAAGACTAATGATCCAGATCTACCACAACAGAGCTAAAGTTAAGGCTGAATAAGGTCGGTGTTCTGTTCAGGCGAAGGCTTAATTCTCATCGCCAACACAATACCTCTTCTCTTCTTACTCACTCTTATAACCACTCTTTCTATACAAGCAAGACAGACACCCTTATGAGGTTAGGTTCCCGTGAGCTTGAAACTTGACCTGACTAACGGGGATTATTTTAACGAGTAAACTTCCACTGGTAATTCTGCTACTCCCTTGAGAACTTAGACAAAAGACTCTTACTGATGTAACTAACGCTTATACTTTCGGGTTGGGCTCGAGCAAGCACAAACAAGGGCTTATTCTAAGGAATAGCATTGAGTCTAAGTCATTGAGTGCACTCATCATATAAAGAAGTTACACCTGTAATTAAGGCGGGAAGGAAGGGAGTGAGTATCTATCTAATAAGGCCTAGAGTGAGTTCGCTTGAGTAAGTGAGGTATGGGAAAGGTACTTAACGCCGTTCTAAAAATACAAGTGCTAACGTTAGCTTTGTAGTAAAGAAAGCATATTTGATTTTACATCCATGAGATGAGAGAAGGTGAAGGTTATTTACTTTAATCCTCTATCGAATCAGAGGGAAAAGCATAAGGCTATAGAACAAGAAGTTAGGGCTTTGTCCTGCGAGATAAGTTTGTGTTTCATCCATAAGATAATCCCCTTACATTAAGTCTAAAGCTGCAAGTTCTAAGTCAACTGCAGTGATAGTTTTTGTTTCATCTGCAAATCAATTCAAGTAGACATCGACTACTTCTTCAGTTAATTCCCCTTCTGTTCGAAAGTAAGGTGTTATAGCAGTATCATATGCTGGTAAAGAATGAGGAGCCTGGAAGAAGGTAGTTTTGATTCTTGTTTCAGATGGCCAAGCGCCAAGACTATAGCAGCGGACAGCAGAGCAGTCTTACTACTCTGTCTTTGGGTCTTACTACTCTCCTGGTAATTGTGTATTGAGAGTTGTTGGCTTACTTTCCTGTCCAGAAGGCTTATTTTGCTGCTCCTAAGTCTACTCCCCTTATTCTTCCGCTGCTTTCCTGAATTCCAAACTTATACCTATGTAAACAATACTTGTTCTCGTAACTGGAGGGAGGGATCCAACTCATTAGTAACTCAATCAAAGTAGAAAACAAGGGATTTCCACTCATTAGTAACTCAATCAAAGTAGAAAACAAGGGATTTCCACTCATTACTCTACTAATTCAGTTAAGGGCCTATGCCCCGGGATTAGCATTAAAGCAATGGTAGATAGAGTTAAGGTAAAAGGGGGATTTCACTACCCAAAGAAAAGAATGGAGCTGGTACAGGGCAGGGCGGACGCTCACAAAAAGGAGAATTCACTTAGTGCGGAAAAGAATGGAGCCTCTGACAAACAGACTCGAACACGTCCTAACATAGATAGAACCACCGATCCGGATCTTTACTTTACGGGCTAACTCTTCCGCTCTTGGTTCCCGGCCCTACTATACTTACTTTTCTTCTTCAACTACTATCAGTTAGCCTGCCTTTTCTTCTGATAAGGTTTGCTTTGCTTTTTCGAAAAATGGGCACTGCCCTCTAATACTCTATCTTAAAATGATTCATGAAACTAATAGGAGCTAATCTCGAAATAAATACTTTACTACTACCCTGATAGACAGAACTGGAGAGGGGAATGCATTGAACACTATGCTAATGGACAAGACCTTCGCTGGCACTAATCAGAATATCACTCTTAGTTTGTTACTACCTCGTACCACTTAGCTACTACCTATAAGAAGAAGGAAACACCGTAGCGAAACTAGCATTCATTGTTAAAGCATTAAGAATTGAGTACATCTGTGATGGATTGGATGTAACCAAATCTTCTCTGGTATTGAATTGTCTCCCACAAGCACATAACGCCAAGCCGACAAGCAACTCTCTTAGTCCGGTGCCTTGATCGAGTAAACCCATTAGGGGCCCAGTAGGGGCGAACTCCAGGATAAAGGTAAGAATAGAGTAGAAGTTTGCATTTAAGAAAGCCGGTATTGAGTTTCTTTTTTAAAGTAATAATTTAACTTGAGGCACCGATTCCGAATCCTATGCTAGGTACGCTAGGTCTGATAGCTACGGGTAACTCAGCTAGGTATGATAGGTATGATAGGTATGATAGGTATGATAGGTCTGATAGGTATGATAGATGTGATAGCTATGGGTAACTAACCTAGTGCTAGGGGTGCTCTTTATAGACTACCATGTGCCCATAACAAAGTCAGAATGCAACTCCTTATGGCCTTTTATTGGTTGAGCAGGTGAGGAAGACGAGAGAAAGCAACTACCGACTATCAGAATGCAATTACGCCTAAATTACGAACCTAAGAGATGAACAAGAAAATAGGAATAACAAGACTGAATAAGATAATCCAGAATATAAGTAAGCTTTGCTCTACCGACTCAAGGCTGTTTGTTACTACTACTGATAGAGTCCAACTACACGAAAAGAAAGAAACTAATAAAAAAGAATAAAACCCATACAAACTATTAAGGATTGGACTCAGAACTCGGCCTTTATCTCCTTCCTTGCACTCTTGAGTTCGCCTCCAAGTATTTCACTCCTCGTTGATGACGAGCTATAAGACATTAGATTAGTATTTGTCTGCTTCCTCCTATCCTTACTTTCGAGTTAGAACCTTCCTTCCTAAGACAGGGTTTTACACTGCCCGGTACTCTTACTTCTGGGTTGAATTCCCTGTGGTTGGACTCCTACTTAGTATCCCTCTTAGTCTCATGCGCCAATAGTACAAGGATGAGATAAGGATGGTTAAGATCTTAGGTCAGTAGAGCCAGAGTCAGATAAGGTAGCTCGAGTCTTTGAAGCAGTGGTTCGATTCCCAGCTCCATATTAATAGTAGTCCCTGTCCCGTCATCCGCCTACTCGTTTACTAGTATATACGATTGAGTTCTGTAGTTACTACGAGAGAGCACCGAGCCGAGCCCGCCCCCCTAGCTTCATTCTTTTGTTGATGAGTTCGATTCTTTTGTTAACTTAGCTCTATTCCGATAGCCGGGAAAGTAAGGCTCTCTTATCCCTCCCAGGCGTGTAGTGTAGACTTCACCTAAGGCATGAGGGGTTCCGCTCTCAATTCCCGTACCGATGGAACTCTTTTACTTTCTTTTGGTCGATCCCTGCGCTATTGGATTCTCTTCTGTATTTTCTTCTACCGACAGCGCGGCATACTTCACAAGGAGCAGCAGACTGCAGTGCGTACCTCTATTCTGATTGCTATGAGTTGGTTCTTATTTGCGCAATAAGAATTCTCTCTGGGCGTTAGCTCGTCCCCTAGCTCTGACCTGACTTTTCTCCTAGTAGATTTGCTGGGATCCCCATATTATCTATTCCTTTATTAATGTATACATCATTACTATTATTCTTTTTCTTAGTTGTTTTCTGTACTCCTAAGGTACTGCAAACTCCTTTTTTATTATAATAGATGTACTACTGATCATAACATACCCTCGCCAGCCTATTGACTATAACCTGCCATACCCATTCTATTTACTATATCTTTATTCTTATTTGTAGTATAAAAACTAGAGCCTTCTATATAACCTTCTATCGAACTGCTCTGAATGAGATGCTATCCAAAAAAGAAAAGAATTGGTGAGTGCACCAGTGACCTACCTATGAATGAACGATGTGACTGCTATGAACGATTACCCCTTTGATGCATGAGCTATGTTGACCGAAGAGTGATTCTACTTTCAGAATGGGTGATATTGCTTTACTAATGAGTTGTCCTACAATTTCTTGTTGCACGACCGACCGCTCGTTGACTGACCGAGAACTCTGATTGAGAGCCCGCCCCGCCCTATTTACTAAAAAAGAAATTAGTGAGAGCGACGAGAGCTAACGCTATAGGAACGAGGATCTCGAGCTAGCAAAGTGATAAAGCGACTGAAAGGATAGCAACGAGAGAACTCGACTTATCGGATAGGATTGCAGACGTGTCGACCAAGCAGTCGTTTCACTCAACTAAACCAGTCTTAGTCTCAACAAAACCAGTATTTGTAGTAGCCTAGCCTAATCTTTATATTCCCCATGGGCTGTAGGATGGATTTATAGCTTTACTTCGACAGAGAGGGGGGAATTGGATCGAAAGGATTTTTCTAGACCAGAGATCGACTTAAAAAGAGGCTGGCTGTTCCTTCTTCTGTTGCAGCTGCAGGAATGGACATAAAGCAATCAATCAATCCGGTGATGCAGGAAAGGAAAGCAGTCCCGGAGTGGAACTGTGAAAGAAAAGAGATATCATCACCGGTAGGGAAAGAAGTCAGATTGGAACTGCATAGCCATCTTGCTTTCTCCTGTTATACAACCCAAGTAAAGAGCTAGAGATAATAGCCCTACCTATTTCTTGTTTCGCCCCTTCGATACATCGTGTACTGACTAGAGTGGAACTACGCTGGAAGTCAGAAGTAGAGAAGGTTTCCTTGATCGATCGCCCGGATCTGTGAACTAAACAACAATAGCAAGGTAAATTAATCACCAACTTCATGGGCTACGTTCGAGCCTCTCTTAAGATAAGTCACTTCTAAATACCAGCTAGAGTACAAGTTGATTTGATTAATCCCTATCTATAAGCAATTTCACCCTATTAGAATTCATTATGGGGGTCTAATTGGGGATTCTCAGTTCTCTTTTTCTTTTCTCTCGATCCCGATGGTACCTCTACCTCGACTGGAATAAGGGATGGGATGCAAGAAGTCTCTTTTATAGGCTCGCTCCGAAGCTTTAGCCTCATTGTTGTCCTGCTTTAGTTCCTAGCTTGGCTTGGATAAGAGGGGGGTTCTCCTTCGCTACCATGGGGCAGGACCTTTATTCCTGACTGAGGCCATGGATAGGCAAACATCTCGCTCTTCCTATTCAATTACAGGGCACAGAGACGAAAAGGACACTGCTGTCTATGTCCTATGAGCAAAGCCCAATATTAGACAAGATGGAATGCCGGGCGCTGAGACGCTGCAAAGGTGGAGTCAAACTCTCATCTCACTACGAGGAATAGGTTCGGAGTGCCATAGACAACTACAGATATGGTCTTAATATTCTCCATAATAAGGGATAGAATGCCAGATGGAGCACTAAGGTTGCGACAAAAGAAATACAGAATGCAGGTCATAAGCCCGGGACTGATATGGGGCCAACAATGGCAGTTCGAGTCTGAGAAGCAGGAGCGAGAGCCCGGGAAGATGGATAAGTTTTCTGAATTCAAGGTATAGCTCGGGAAGGGGTTGGTAGCAGAGTTCGGCGAGGTAAGTTTATGGATGATATGGTTCGGTGTCTGTGGGGGAAGTCCCATTTCTTTGTTTTACCCTTTCCGGTAGTAGCTCCACTCTTTTGGCCGTTAGTAGTTGCTTGGCGGTGAATTTCTTCTATCTTTATTAAAGAAACCGGAACTCTGCATTCCAATACTCTGCGCTTATTGTAAGTTCAGCTAGGAAATAGGATCAAACTAAAGGAGTCACAGACTTCCACCAGTGCTAATCGGACTTGATGCTAGTGCTAACGAGAATGCAACTACTATATATACTATCAAGACTAAAACCAGTAACTGCATAAGACTGATACTAAGTAGTCAAAGCATGGACTGGTGGGTGAACGGGTTAAGAATGGAACTCGGTTGAGCTAGGCATGGAACTAACAAAACTCATCATTCCACTCAGCAGCCAAAGAGTGCCGGGGAGTGATAGCCTGAAACCACTAACGACGGGACTAAGACAAGGGAGCGGAAGAATCGAACCAGTAACAACCAGACCTCAACCACTGCCGCTCAGGCCTCAATCGGTATCACTGAGAATGGAGCTAGTCGACGCAAGCAAGGCTTGAACTGGTACTGGGCAGCCCGATGCTAAGTCATATTGGGATGAAGCTATGTAGTTAAGGTCTCCAACCCATGCTTCCAAGCCTGCAGCTGGTGCCAGCAGGACTAAAATAAAACGACTCCTACTCAGCCTGAAGCTAGGTAGTATACTGGTATTGGGATTGGCGACTATGGTCTATAACCACTGCGACTCAGCCTTCAATCACTACCAACAAGACTGAACCCTAAAGATGTTAGGAAGAAATTCATTCTATTCCAAGGACAGTTGATTAGTGGAATGGGGTCTTATACTCTAGTTGCCAGCTGCCAGTTGAATACCTTTAGTAGTAGTCCAGTTTCACCAGTAGAGTAGTAAAGAACAATCACTTTTACACTCTTTCGAGTTAGATAAGCCTCATTCAGTTAGCTGAGATGCTCTAGTCCACTGGCTTTGATGCCATAAGTACCGAGAGTGGGAGCCCTTCCCTTCTAGTAAGTTGACAATAAGAATGGACTGGACTTACCGGTCCTTTACTATATTGCTATCAAAAAACACGGGAAAACGATAAAATATAATTCCCAATGGCCCGGCTATGAAGGAAAATCACTTTGCTATCAAAAAACCCGGGAAAACATAAATTTCGAATGACTCTTGACCTCGCTATGAAGGAAATTTACTTGGCTATCAAAAATCCCGGGTTTTGGTGAGCTTGACTCAGAATGGAACTCAGTTGGAAAGTAGGAATTACTTAATTAGTTGACAGCTTTAAGTGGAATACCGAGTTTCCCGAGTTATATCATATATAATAAGAACAGATCTAATTTTGGAGGGGATAAGCCGACTAAGGTTTTAGATTGACTACTTGCTTAACACAAGCACTAGAACTTCCCTCTCGCCTACCCAGTGCTATCTCTATTCGACCAGAAAAAGAAGGGACGCTTTCAGCGCCTTGCTCGGCCCATACTAAATGAGATCTTCTACCTATCATAGTATAGGAAAACAAAACAGATGAACCAAGGTATTCAACTCTAACAGGACAACTACTCGAGATGAAACAGGTTTCTTTAATAAGAACATCTCAAATTCTCCGCCAAGGAACTACTAATAAGCATAAGCAGCGGCAGTGAGCTTACTTTCCCCACTTAGAACTTTCACTGGGGATTCTCTTTCTTTCCTTGCTTCTGGAACAATACTTGATACTGTGTTTCTTACCTTGGATCAATAGTAATAGGTGGATCTGCTTTCACTGCTGACTTGTTCACCGATACCTGAACCCTATGCCTATACCTAAACTATACCCTATAGCTCCTCTACCGTAGTCAACAAATACTGATTCTACAGGACTACTACTACTCTAACAAGAACAAGAGCTGGACTACCATTCAACAAGGGCTTCAACTAACAATCTGGTCTTCAACTCACACTCGCTACCTACTGGCAAATCATTCCACTAGCAAAGCAGCTGGCTCCTCTCCTATAGAATACTACTTCTGGCTCATCCACCTCTGGCTACAACTACTTGACTTATAAAACCACTCGTATACTAGTTACCAGCTTCGCTCTTACCCCCATCAGTTACATTCTTGGACTTACTGGTTTATTTCGAACTTCCTCTATCCCATGCCGATACTGTTACTACTTAGTTCCATTCTTCGACCTAATAAGTAGCCCTATAGTAAGTTATTGTTTCATTCCAATACATGGATAGGGGTGGGCAAGCGAGTAGTTGATTTATACAGTAGTTAGTTTACTTACCCGTATTCACTAAAGAATTGAGTTGACTTACCAACAGGACAACTACGTTTCAACTTCATACTTATCTACTCCCCCGCTTACACCCGAACTCGACCTAGAGCTGGAGCACCAACCTATACAGCGGATTCTCTTTCTTCTGATTCAAAGCCGATACCTTACTGGGTTCATTCTGTTATTGACTACTTGGATTCTGATCTTAGTACTTGACATGCAGGGAATTAATACTAACTACTAGACCTTAGCTACCTGGCATCAGTACCAGTAGTACCAGTCTGGTTAGCTCGGGTTGAAGTCTCTAAATACCCAGCATCAGTCTTACTAGCAGTGGTTTCAGGCTTTAAGCTTATTAGTAGTGGTTGCATTCTTTAACTACCTAGGTCAATTCCGAGTAGTACTGGGTTAAGTCTATGCACTTATCTAAGGGGAGTTCAATTCTGTAACACTACCCTAGATGCTTGGCCTCCGATGTCACTATGCAGTTTCATTCTGGAATTCCTTATTCCGACTTCTGAGTGGAATTCTGGAACTAATTATGCTAAAAGGTGCTCAATTCTTTCACTGCTTAGGTCAATTCTGAATCTGTGTACTAGCTACCCTTGCTTTAAGTCTTACTAGCACAGGTATTCCTACTTCTTACTTAAAACAATACCTCTGGCTACCTGATGAAACTACTCTACTACTGGACTGGCAAACTTACATAAGAGCAGCTGCTTCCTTGAGAACAGGAACTTTCCCACTTTAGGACTTCTAAATACTCGGATCTAGTTGATCAATTCTTTCACTCTATCTCCCAGTTCCATTCCTTTACTCACTAGGTTCAGTCATTAGGGCATGTTGCATTCTGGTTGTTAGTGCTTTCTTGCTTGGATTCACTAGCTCCACTCTTTTGGCCGTTAGTAGTTGCTTGGCCCAGCGCAGCTGACGCTGCCTTTGCTTTCAAGTAGGAAATACAGAATCCCACTAGTACTGATTAGATCTAGTACTGATTAGATTGAAGCTACTGACATGTGTGAGGGTAACTCTGTCTCTCCTTTAGTTGAGTCTGAGAATGAGGGTTGCTCTTCTTTCTTTTATTATTCAATGCCTTATTTCATCAACTTATATTTATCATAAAATAATGGGGACTCCATTTTATAGTATTTGATTAGGGTGAAAAAGTACAATACCTTTCATCGCCAACACACACTTATAACTATCTCTCCATAGTCTTAAGGAATCCCACTAAAAAGTCATAAGTAGAATGAACCCAAGTAGTAAACTCCAAACTAAGACTCAAAAACTCCTGTCTCCTAGTTTTACTGTCCTGTCTTTTAGCCTTGCCTTTTACTCAGCTACTCCTCGATCTCAATCTTACTTTCCAACTTCTTAAGTGCCTAACCTAACATAGTGAGAAGTACCTGTGGGATTCTGCTTAGTTAGAATTCTAGTATACTATTCCCCAGTGCCATTATAGCTTTGAGTTGAATCAATTATTTGAAGAGAAAGTATTGAGGTAAGCAAGGGCAGGCTACAACATCAAAAGCATAGGATCTGGATCGGTAGTCTTAGTATCAAAGCAAGGGTTGTTGGTTTGGTACGTAGAGTTGGAGTCAAGCAAGGGATATAGTCTGAGATGCATTAGAGCAGGGGTTGTTTCTAGTGGCCGTATAAGGAGTTATAGAATCCCAAGTGGGGGAGTCTGTTCCCCGTGGGTTTATTCTCGCCAGTAGCTATTTTCTTCTCGTCCCTATGATAGTGATAATGGGGTGATACAAAGAGAGATACAGAATTCTATCAAAAGTACAGTAAGACCAAAGCCCAGCGAAAATGGAATCCAAGAGATGATAAAGTGGCATGAGAAGCCCCAGTTTCAAGTTAAAGCCCTAAGTTCAAGGTGTACTAAATAAAGAAAGTATATATAGGTTCTTCTGTTGCAGTAAGAGAATACGCTGTAAGAGTAAGAGGAAAGTCTCCAAGATAGGATGCCAAGATATGAAACAGTGTTTCTAGGAATGAAATCAGTGTCGGGTATTGTTGATTCATAAAGTGTACGGGTTGGGGCAGAATCTCTTTACTCAGTTGATGCTGCTGATCCTGTTGTACTTGCTTTACTTTTCTCTTATGTAGAAGCTGAATCTAAGTTCTCAACTACAAGCGGTTCTGTTCTAGCTTCTTCGTCAAAAGCAAAATGCAGTAGTGATTGTTTCTATTGCAAAGAAAGTATAGTTAAGTAAGGTGGGAATCAATTTCTTAAGAAGCATAAGATGTATCATCAGCTGTGCAATTCCATTCTTTTTCTGTTTAAAATGCAAGTCGAGTTCCAGATTCAAGTATTGCTCGGTGCTTGGTTGGATTTGAACCTCCATCCCATCCCCTTCTTATATGGTTCTTACTTAATAATTGAATTCCTTATTTCAATTGAATGAAAGTGCCATTCTCACCTTTTGTCTTGAGAGAGTTGAATTCATACTTTAGAACTTAAGCTCACAATTCTGAGTAAGCTGAGTAGCAGTAAGTAAAGTAAGTGTAAAACTACAGTCTATGTCGAGTCGACAACTTGGACGAAGGGCAATCAGTCCATTCTCATCTCATCGCCAACTCCTGTTAGCACAACAAAGAATGATACGACTTTCCATGACACCGAATCAACCACAGGAATCCATCAAGCAAAACACTTGGTATAGATCAGAGTAAATAACACGGGAACAAGTAGAGTTTTCGCCTGTAAGCAAGTACTTATGATAGGTGCAAAAGCATTGAAAGAGCACTTCGGGAGGCTTTATAGAGAATTTCAGCCGGAATACTAGGTAAAAGTTAGCAAGAGGGCTTATAGTCCCGCTCGCTGCTCAAAGGCTGTTGCTACACCGGTGAAATAAATGGAAATAGTACTGGTGGATTTGCTAGTTGTTAATTCCATATCAAAGTAAGGAGTCTAAGAGCGAACCTAAGAAATGGATACAGTAAGGACAGCTTCAAAGTCATTGGTTAAAGAAAGAAAGCAGTAGAGAAAGCCCCGTATTGAATTCAAGAAGAGAAGGTTGAATTATAAAGATCAAAAGGTGGATAACTGACTTTAGGGAGAGTATAGCGGCCCTGTGCACCATTGCTTGCTTCTAGTACTTGAGCTCGAAACAAAGAATTTGCTACTATCTGACAAGACCCTAGCTTGTGACAAGCAATCCAACTCATAAGCAAGAGAATGCAACGGGAAAGCCAGCCAGGATTGAGCCACAGTATAATAAGCCTCCAGGGGAAGGAGCGGTAGTTTGAAAACATGGATAGTAAGCCCGGAAAGCAGAGAAAAGAAGTAAATGAAAGAAGAGCTAAGAGAAAGGAAAGTAATACCGATGTATCAAGTAGTAATAGGTGTTTTGATGTTAGTAAGGGAAGCCTACTAAGTTGTAAGTTAAACTATAGTTGGCACTAAAGGAAGTCGAGTTGTGACATTGTTCAATGTAGAGTTTCCAGCTCCAGTCGAGTTATGGCATTGTTCAAAGAATCTAATTACGGTTTGGTTTGGTCAAGAGTTACGCGGAAGAGTTCTCGTTCTGAAACTCCTTAGCGTAACGGGGACTCGCTGACGCTATACAGTCCCTTTAGCGACACTAATAGTAGGGCTGAACTTTAGCGCTACATTAGTATACGCTTGTCGTCTTGTCTAGCAGTTACTTGTCTAGTTACTTGGCTGATGTTTTCCCGGCAAAAAAGGTATCAAAGGCATTTCCCTTGATAGATCACCTATTGCGAATTCTCTTTTTCTGTTTTCCCGGCAAAAAAGGTAGCCAACGAGTTTTCCTTCATAGCCGGGTCAAGAGTCATTCGAAATTCATGGAAACCCGTGTTTTTGGGTAGCAAACGAGTTTCCCTTGATAGATAACCCGAAGCAGACTGACTTTTTGCGTTTTCCCGTGTTTTTTGATAGCCAAGTCGATTCTTATATATAGTGGATTTGCTTTCTTACTTAATCCAGTAGTATCTTTTATTACAATTGGTAGGCTTACTCTCTTACTGGCTTACCCTTCTTTCGCGTAACTCTAATTCCTACTATCATGATGTCACTCCTAGGCGACTTACTTGCACTCTTCCGCTCAACATTATAAGTTTTGCTACACGTGCTTTGATTCCGATGCTCTTATTTCATTATTACCTTCCTTACGATACGACTCTTACTGTCCTATCCTGCTCCTCGGCAACATTCTTTAATTATGATGCCTTTCACTCTTATTAGTACTTGTTGAAGTCCTGTTAGCGCTGGTTCTCTGACTTTGTATACTAAGCTTGGCGGAGCTGACCTTTGCTTTACTCTATATCCGGCTTGGCCTTCTACCCGGCATTCTAGCTACGTTACTTGCCTCTTTCTTGTTAGCACGAGTTTCATTCTTTTTGGGCATCTTCTATTCTTACTATATAGTGTGGATTCGCTACTTATTAGTTTGATTATGTTGTTGGCACCGGTAAGCCCGCGGTTAGTTTTGATTCCTGTTGGCAGTAGCTCAATTACATCGACCCTTGTGTGAGGGTATCAGCCCTTTTCTTTTCTTTTCTTTTCTTTTATTTTAGTACTAGTGGAATTCTAATAGTGGTTAGCTGCAGTCTCGGTATCAGTGGGTTTACTCTAATAGTCGAAAAGTAAAGCAAAGTTCCCGAGTTAAGAGGTTGTTTACGGATGTCTATACTGTTGTGTGCATATTCCATTGTGGAGTTTACTGAACTGCTTCATTGACTTATACTTCTGGTCTGACTCTTGCTAAAGTACAAGGGGACTTTACTCTAATGCTACGGTTCTTTTTGCTTGTTCCGTTAAGTCTAAAGTAAGATCAGCGAATTTATTAGCTGGGGGTAAGAATCCATTAATAATGAAGATAGGACAGGTCGAAGAACAGGATTGATCCGCGCAAAGTGTACTTGAGAAAGCTTCTGACCAAGACCCAGCTCTAGCATCTTATCTCGGAGACAAAACTCCATCTTCTGTACTTCTTCTCTTACAGCAATACAATCACCTCGAACATAAGGGGACTCGTAGCCAACACCTCCGCTTGCAGCTGACCTCGGAAACAACAACTTCTCTCGCAGTCAGGTCAACTCGCCTAAAAGATAAGACCCGAACCGAGCTACACTTATAGTTAATAATTTAATTGAACAACTTCCGTTAGCACCTCACCTTAGCCAAATACTTCGCAAATAAGGGTTTGACCACGCTGTAAGGTAATAAAGAATCAATTCATTCGTTCTTTCTGAAAGTCGAACAAGATCAGAATCCAAAGTGGGATCAAGAGTCGGAATAGGGGGCAACAAAGCCGAAGCCTAATCTCCTCTTTTTCATGCACACGGTTAAGTAGAGAAAGTTAGCAGACGGGTTGCTAGCTCTTTCTTTGCCAACCAATAAAATCATAAGGATCAGTATCTGAGGCAGTTGAAAGAGGGTATGCTTCCGTTTTCTCTGTCTTTATTGGTGCCGGACAAGAATCCAATACTAGTGTGCTTGTTCTGTGTTCGGTTCGGTTAAGCGATTTTGTCTCAAGTCAGAGTAGCATCGTTGAAGTAAGAATCCGGGAACATTTTCTAACTGACAAATCATTGAATCTAGATAAGAAAGAGCTTAGTTTAGTAATAATGTAATGTAATAGAGTAGGACACTCCTGAACTTTAAAGGGAACCAGCATCTGTATCTGTCTTGAAGTCTCCTTCTCCTTCTGTTCTAGGTTAGGGGAGAAAAAGAATGATTTGTTTGTTTACAGGACTAAAGGGAAGGGGGAGTTTAGTGATTTTCTTCTATTAGTGGTGCACTACATTCCTTCCGCGAGGAAAGTTGTAATTGAACTTACCCAAACTACACTATAAGAGCTGCTTGCTTACAACATGGGAATGAATCTCTCTCTCGTCTTGCGCCGAACTTCTCTAACTGCAACAGTTACTCACTGACCTGACCCTTACGTGCGGCTCCAAGCAAACTCAATTAGCACCGTCTCAAGCATCTAATCAAAAAGGAATCCATCTCTTCTAACCCAACAGGACAGGACGCTTCAATTTCCATAGATGAAACTGACTGACGCTTCTCTTGATCAACTTTCCACTTCCATTCAATTCTGAAGTAGTTGAGAATTATGTCTGAAATTGTGTATCTTTGTTTAATGGAACTTCATCCTGTTGCGGCTACGTTGCTTGCCGAGTTGAGCTCTAAGGATTAAATTCGAATTCATGAGTTGCGAGATGAGCTGAGCTGCTTGATCCAATTCCCTTTTTCTAGGCTCGGAAATGCATCCTTTTAGTTTAGCAAAGTTAAGTGAATGAATTGACATCATATTTGAGATCAGATGCTGTGCGAGGAGCAGCTATTCCTGTTATAGAATAAGATGAAGCTGTGCTAAGGGAAGCTGCAAGCTATAAAAGTATTCTTATGGCCTAACTCAACCTCTCTTTGTACTGAAGTAGAGAAGTTGGAGCAACAATACGTGGTGCGCGTAAGCTTATTGACCTACTAGCGGTATTGGCAAAAGGAACTTTGAAAGGAACTGTAGCCCGCGGGAAGTAAAGTATACCTACCTTTGCATCTGTGTTGGCAACGATAGAAGAAGAGAGTTTAGGTCAGCACTGAAAAGAGAAAGAAGTCAGTTCAACAAGTTACGTTTGAGCATTGTCTGCAAGAGAAGTATTGAGTCTCGTATCAAGTCCGGACCTATCTACTTAAGTCTCTCGGGCGAAAAGAACAAGCAAGCTTAGAAGTACATCTCGGGCGACAGGAATAGAAAGATAGATGGGTTGACAGCCCGCTAAGGACTGAATACGAGTATCAACAAGCTAGCTATGCTTTTCTTTTAGGTTACCTAAAGTGCAATGTCAAGTCTTTGATTTGCTTTTTGCGAGTGCGCTAGATGGTTTTCTTCTCTTATGCGTGGGACAGTAATAATCCGTTTTGAAGCGCAGTGATGAGGCGGAGTAAGATGCCAGCAGTTTCAGAGCTTAGAGTCAAGTCACTTCACTCTTCACTTTATTACTAGATAAATATGTATGACTTATTAAACAAGCAGCGGAAGAAGCAATGACGCAAGGCAAGAAACAAAAAGTCGAAAACAACTTCTTAGCACAAGGGCGCACGCTAAGGTACCCGCTCGCTAACCTAACGCATACTCAAGGACAAGGACTTCTTTCTCTCTATTCTTTCTCTTCTGGAACTCTGCTTGCTTGACTCTCTGGAACTACGCTGTCTGGAAAAAATATAAGCGTTAGCACTATGATGGTTTCCGGAATTATACTGAAGTACAGCCCAGCCCCGAGTAGCTTTTTATTGACTTACCACTAGCTTGTTCTGCTGACTCCTTAACGTTAGGAGTTCTCTTCTGCACCTGCACTGCGCTAGATTCAATTATCAAATAATACCCCGCGTTAGTGAGTTCTTTTGCACCTAATAAACATAATAAGCCTAATGGCGAAAAAGGACTTGTTCAACGACGAAAAAGGACTTGACTTGTTCCGTGTTATCCATGATATAAGCGTCGGAGTTAGTGGTTTCACGGTGAAGTATAAAGTAAGGAGGAGTTGGCGTTGTAAGACCTATGCCTCTGTGAAACTAATCTTATGGCCAATAAATCTTAATCGTTCAATTGCCCAGTTGAGTCGAGTACTTGAATATGGAATGCCAGATGCAAGGATGAATCCGGAAATCAGGAATATAAGAGAATAGCCCATTCTGCTATTGACTTTTGAACTGCAACACCACCTTTTGAGTTATAGGCTTACACACCAGATTTGTAGTTCCGGGCACATAATGAGATTGCACTTCCACTCTACTCTGCACTTAAGGAATACACCTAACCCTAGAAACTATCCTGAGAATCCGTAGTGAAAGCCCTGTTTCGAGTTTTTTGCTTGCCAAACACATCTGCAGTAGTAGAACACATCACTCATTTAGAACTCGTTAGAACTATTACCTATCAGCCCAGCCCCCCTATGATTATTCTTATTACTTACATTATATATGCGAAATAGATCGTATCCGTAGTAACATAACAGGACGAGAGGCGGTAGTTGGTTTCCAGGTCTCTATAGTATAATAGCGGGCTCTCAACTGGGGATAGGGAAATCGCCTACGATAACAAGGCTGAAACAGGTGCTTGCTTTTCTGAACTTAAAAGAAAGAATTGCTCCATTACATCGACCCTTACTTGCCCTGCCTTATAATAGTGTATGTATGATATATGAATTGATTTACTAACCACCAGAATGGAGCTACCGACAAGCATACTAAATCCTATGAAAAGGAATAGGGCGGCGAAGACCCTTGCCGTACTTTCTTTTGAGAGACAAGGTTGGGAAAGGGGGTATTAGACTGAAGCAAGTACCGCTAGCGGAATGAAAGGTAAGTAAAAGAATAAGTGTGAGAACCAAAGCAAAGGAGCGGAAGGGCAGTTTAAAATGCACAAGTCAACACCTTCGTAAGCGCGTTGTTAGAATGAGAGCGAGGCAGGGCGGATCCATAGGCAGGAGATGTAGGCTACGATGCAGCAAAGCAAGGCGGGTAGTCGGAGAATCATATACTGGGCCGCGACTATGTAAGGGTAGTCAGATGATACCTATACCCGGGAGATTGAAAGTCAATAGTTTGATCCTACAATTAGGTGTTTGTTAGTTTTATAGCTAGGGCAGATGTCTCGTTTAAAGAGTATTAGTTATACGTGTCAGGCACATAGTAAGTAGCGCAAGGATCCCAATCAATCAATCGGTAGTTCGAGTTTGGGAGCTGTATCGTTGAGTTGGGCCATGTAGCAGGATTAGTAGAAAGGAGAGAAATTAGGATTATAAGTCAGGAGCAGTAGTAAAGTAAGGCTTAGTGTCAGGGCATGTTGCTAGCGGGTCTTCTATTCTGATATAATAGACAGGATATAGGGAATTCAAGTAACAGTTGGTGTCTATAGCTTCATCTGTTTTAGGGCATGCTTCAATCTTGTTTGCAGTGATGCGCTTCTATAGGCCTTATTGGTAGTAGATGCATTCTCTGATTCCTGTCAGTTCTTTATTCCTATTAAATAGTATAGTAATACGAACCTATTAAATAGTATAGTAAGTAATACTTATAGGCGGGAAAGGCAGGCTAACAGTCAATAGTTTGTAGTTTGATATAGCTAGTAGAGCAGAGCTACACGGAGTGGGGAGGTAGTAAGAGCGATAGTGAGGAGAGTAAGACCCTAGCTTGCACATAATAATTTTAGTGATAAGTATCCGAATGAGATAAAGAAATGGCAGTTTTATAGAAATTGGGCATAGCCTTGTTAGCGATGGTTTGATTCTGCTATTTAAGTAGTAGAAGCACCATTTCCAAGAGTGATAGTAGCTCACCCCGCTGCCCTTGTTGGCAGTGTATCAGTTGCGGTTTCATTGTTGGTAGCAGTTGTATCAATCTTATAGCTGGTAGTTAAATTCCTATTACAACCTCTCCCATTTTAGCCTATCCTATATAGGGCTCATTACGAGAAGCAGTAGCTGTAGCTCCGTTCCTCAGGTTAGATCCGCAGTAAAAGCACGAAAAGCACCAGGGAATTTGTTGTTGCCCAACTTCAGTCTCTCCTTTTCTCCACTCTTACTGATGAACCCTTCTGCTATTCGACTTCTCAGAATCGGGCTCCTAATACAGAATCGCTCCCGTGGGTCTAAGGCTAAAAGCACGATTAGCAATTGAATGATTCAACTCGCCCCGCAAGGTCCCATGAAAAACAGTAGTGGTGCCGGGCATCTCCTAGAATGAGAGATGACCACCGAAGACGTAGCCCAATGCAGTTGTTTCGCCATTACTTGTTGCTCAGCCCCGGCTTCTATTCTCTAGCTTACTGGTTTCGTTCTGCCTTGCCCTTACTCGATCTCAGGTTTACTATCCTGTCTAGCACTCTTTGATAACGAGCTCTAGCTCTTAAGACGGTGCCTTACCTCGCTTAGTTACATTTAGTATAATATGTTTTATCATAATATCTATATGGGTATTCCAAGCCTCATTCCAATGTATCGCGACTAATAGATACAAACTGACATTACTGTCTATTGGTCTGGGACTAATAGCCTTCCCCAATTCCCCCTAGCCACATTATCCGTGTCTCTAAGCTTGGCGTTGCTTGTCCGCAGCCCATCTCATTGCAGCTCATACCAGCTAAAGCTTCCCTTGCTTTTAAGCTGGCAGTTAGTTATAGCCCGGAAGTATGGATTGGAAGAATCATATAGAGAGGCTGGCAGTATTCATTTAGACTGAAAGTAATAGCAATGAGAGTTAGGGGCTCCGGGTAATCCGCTCAACCCCATAATCATAATTCACTCAACCACCCTGTGATATTGCTTGTATCAATAGAAGAAACACCATACCAACTATATATTATTATAAGATAGCTTGTATCAATAGAAGAACAACCAACCCGGATCGATATTCTTGCTTGTATAAATAGAAAAACTACCTATCCACTCCACCTTGCGTGTATCAATATCAAAGCTTGTATCAATATCAAATAAGGTAGTAAGTATCAATACAATAACAGAGCAGAAGATAGTTAGACAGAAGAGAGTTAGACAGAGCAGAGCGGAAGAGAGTTTCCTCCGTGCCAAATCCATTCTATTCTCTTATAATATGTTAGAATACATTCTCTTATAATATATTAGAATCCATTCTATTCTCTTATAATATGTTAGAATACATTCTCTTATAATATGTTAGAATACATTCTCTTATAATATATTAGAATATAGTTTATTCAGTGCCAATACCATATATTACTTTGAACAGCATATACGACTTTGAACAGTGAGGTAGAGGGATGCCTAGCTTACTTGCACAGCACAGTCAACACACCTACACACGGAGAAAATAAACAAACACATCTAGTGGAGCACCCAGGGAAACAGTCTTTTAGTAACACAAAGTCTGCGGATAGTAGCAAGGTAGGGTCATCGACTCATTCTTTTAGTAGCTAAGCTAATTCTCGTAGCTGAGGTCAAGTGTCATCGCTCTCATTCATAGAGGCCACCGCACCCAAGGTCGCCCGTTGAATTGAATATCGCTCCAAAGTATGGTATGGTACTATGGGCATGATATTGTATGGTACTATGGGCATGATATCGTATGGTATGAGACTATGGTGGGGTATGAGACTATGGTATGAGACTATGGTATGGCACATCACACTCGCGCATACATTTGATTTCTGCAGCTCGGGATTGATTCTTCCATTACTACCTTTAATTATGTAGCTTCACTAGAGACAACACTGCCGTGCTTTTCAATACCTTATTTTCGTAATGTCAATACCTTATTGTTGTACCTCGCTTTAAACCTTACTTGCCTGTCTTCTATTCTCTGTATTTGTTCACTCATTCCTTAAACTGAGACACACCTTTCTTTACTTGATACTTGCTTCCGAGCAGAAAGATTTTTGATTGAATGCACATAGGTATAGAGTAGAGTACAGTAAACAACCCTCTTCCAGCTATTATATTATCTTATCCCCGAAAACAGTCATTTCACTTGCTTGCGAGAGCACAGATGAAACTATCACAGAAAGAGTAGAGTAGTCAGTACAAGGATCGGAAGCAGGACAATGGTTTAGACCCTTCTTATGAATCCGAACCAACAGAATAGAATACCTTTGGCCACGACCTTCACTTTAATAATTTGTTGCTGCTTTTAACACTGAGTCATTGCCCTCTTATTCTTAATACTATTACTTTAAACCGTACTCCAGCACAGGAGCAAGCCAAGTAACAGGACATTCTTAATCGCCAGAAAACACAGATGAAACTATCACGGAGCTATCCTTTTACAGATGAAACTGGAACGGAGCGGAGCTATTCTTTCCTTCCCTGCTGACTTTTCTTTTGCCTAACCTTTACATGGGCATTCGAAAAGAGAGTCGAGTCAAACAGTCAAACAATCATTTCTTGAACAACTTCCTATCGCGGTAAACTAAAATGAAAGTGACTAATCTCACCTGCTCTTGAAACTGGAACGTAACTCTACTCGTATTCAATACAACTCGCTTCTGTAGCTCTAGGACTAATTTCTTTGCGGTTCCTATTATAGGTTTTCGAGATTCGATCTCACATTACCGGATTAGAAATCATATTATCCAGTCCAGCGCCGTACTGTGACCCCGGCACCTTAGCTTCCCTTGCTCGCTTTCCAACTGTAATGCCTAGCTTTTGTCTTCCGCTATTAACTAGAAGTATGACGTTCCTGCCTTCTAGCCTGTAATTACTTTATCTCGTTCTGCTTACTAAATATGAGCCTGTCGATCTCTGCTTTCTCATCTTATTACTAATGCATCCTATTCCACGATAAAAGAATGGATCAACAGAACGTGGGTCCGCTCAAAGATTGAGTGGGCACATTGCAACTCTAAGAAGGAATCGGCGGCAGCATCACTATTATAATGATTGGTACAATGGTGGCTCGGGGTATGTTTGTTTCTCCTGAAGACTTCCCGCGGTACCTCCCAGGACAGTTGCACGAACCCTTCGATGCGCCCGGACCATGGGATCGATCGATGCACTTGTCGAACAGGATGGTGCTGCTATGAGTGAGAGATTGACTGGGATATCCTAGAATGAGTGACCTTGTTAGCAGTGATTTAAACCGCCACACCGAAACTCTATCCTTGTGCCTCACCTCTCTTGGTCTCACTTTGCAGCCCATTAGTGTCGTTCGTTCGTGCATCTATAATTATCGTATTCCCTAATGTATCATAATATAGTTTATTCAGTGCCAATGCAATGCTACTATTACTTTTGAGTTGAAGTAGAGGGCTTAAAGTAATATCACCTATTCTTCAAGTAAAGCAAATTAGTCTTCGGGCCGCAGCGCTCATTTACTCATTCATAATAGCAGTACCATCCGGGCGAAACTCCATTGATTCAACGGGCGACACAACTGTATTGGGACAACGTGGTCTTGTCTAGTCGAAACAAAGCAAAGGGCGAACGGTCTAGTCGAAACCGGGGATCATTGTCGAAGTGCCCGGGCGTGGTCTTGCTTGGTCTAGTAGAAACAAAGGGCGGACCTACTTTCTTTTCTTTGAGCCAGCACGCACAGTCTACGAGCTAGCATGGATGGACTAATATTGTTTGTTCGGTAATTAAGTAAGTCTCCGGCCCGGCACAAAACCCTATTGATTTGCCATCAGATTACCAGAAGAGTGGGAAAGAGGTTGATGCTGGTACTTCCCCGGCCAGGCCAATTCATGAGATATGATCACCGAAGACGGAGCCCAGTGCATGTTATGTAGTTTCGCCCGGCATCCCTCATTGGTAGAAACTTAGGACAACATGGTCTTGCTTGGTCTCGGAGGTTCGTTCAAGCTTCTAGACTTAAAGAAATACCCGTGTGCGTTCGTTGTTGTTCGATCAACTACTAATAATCATTCTCAACTCAAATCCATATCCGATAAATAAAAGAAAGATTAAAAAAGCATTATTATAATGATAAAGGACACAGAAAATGAGAATATGTTCTCGTATGAAAAGAAAGAACGTAGAATAATTTATGATAAAAGAAAGAAAACACACGCTACTATGTACTATTATTATAAGAGAATAGAATAAGGTAAGTCAGGGTGAGGCAATAAAGCTTGGCATGTAAGTGAACATATAAGGCTGGCTTGGACTATAAACACATAGTCCTTCTTACTAGTACGCTTGTCGAGTTAATTCCTTGGTTCTTATTTCAATCTTGGCATTACTGGTGACGTTAAGTCCTTTTGGCCAGTTGCTTGGCGTTGCTTGGCCGTGTCTCTAAGCTTGGCGCTGAAAGAGCGTAGCGGTGTACTGTACTTAGAGTTAGTAGCGACAGGATCTGGATCAGTAGGGAAGGCCTAAGTTATGCGTTTGCTCTATCGGGGTATTGCTCAAGTCTGTCTGTATTTCGAGTTTCCAGTATTTAAGTTAAGTAGCTTAGTCCGTTTGCCTGTACTGCTTTGTCAGCAGAGTGGTTCAACTCGCTAAGCAGTAGCTCCATTCTGGGAAGCAGGAAAGTCAGCTTCGGGTTTGTTAGGGTGTTTAAGTCTCTTGTCACGCTGGTGAATTCCCAGCTTCCATTGCCTGGAATGCTAGGCGTCGTAAGGGCGTAATCATCATCAAATACCAGCCAGCTCTACTCTCCCTGCCCAGGATCATCGTAAGTCGAGTAGTATAGTTCGGTGTACTCCTGTCTTAAATTCTGACTTACCTGTGAACCCATCTCCACGGTTATTGAGTTCGATTATGACTTTTATAGAACTATAGTTGTGGTTACGAGAGAGGTTCGGTGCACCTTAGTTAAGGAGTTAGATTACTTTTAGGGCGAAGTAGTGTCCTTCTAATTCTATATGTTGCTCTTTCTCCTGCCTCCATCTTATGCTTATTATCCTTATTCAGATCTGTCTTCCCTTGCTTCCTTACCTATTACTTACTGTTGGCTCCAAAGAATAGAATCTCGGCATCCGGAGTTCGCCGTTGTTGCTTATTTTCTTGCTTGTTCGGAAAGCGCTTGGCCTCTTTCCAGTAAGAAAGAAACCATAAAGTTCGAATTGAATAATGGGGAGGTTCAGACAAACACTCTAAGGTCCGATCTAGCACATGTTGTAATAGAAAATAGGTAGCTAACCAACCTAGTTATCTTTCTAGCCTACCTACAACCTAGCCTCTTTCTCTTGTGCCTCTTTCTCTCCTTGCCAAGCCTGTTCTCTTTAACTCCGATTCTAACTATCCTTATAAATATGCTTTATTAGGGCCTGGGCTCGTTCTGCTACTTTAGTGCTCATCAGGATCAACCTGTTAATAAAGAATTTACCTAGTACTGGAAGGAACGGAACACTACTATAGACAAGAACCTATGCTTATTTTATTAGAATCAACTCGACATCCGGAACCTATGCTTATTTTATTAGAATCAACTCGACATCCGGATCTCCTATGCTTTTGATGTTAGCCGGCCTCCGAGCCTTATTGAAAGACCTCCTTACTTCTATCTTTAAAACTTCCCCTACTAACAAACATAACAGGGAATCCGCTACCCCAGTCTGAGACCTTTCGCCATTAATAAAGAAATAAGCTATTGCTGACAGGAAACCAAACCACTGCCAATAAGACTCTAGCTGCTGCTGGTGCTTCTGATCCTTTCACTTATGTAATAGTATAATAATCGAATAGATAGATAAGTAACTGTATATTATGATAAGAAATCGAATAGATAGATAAGTAACTGTATATTATGATAAGAAAGAGCTGTATATTATGATAAGAAATCGAATAGATAGACGAGTAACCATATTATTATTATAATCGAATAGATAGATAAGTAACTGTATATTATGATAAGAAAGATAGACTAATTTTCTTTTAAGTGCACCTGCTATTGATATAAATAACAAATACAAGAGCGAAACCGGGGCATAGGAGACGCTGACACCGCTATCAATAAGACCTTAGCGTGGAACCTAGGCTTTCATTACTGACTGCAAAGGATAAGACAGGAACCCTGGAATCGAACACCGCCTAACAAGAGTATAGCTCAGAACTAATATTTGATTTACTGATCCCTTAAATTGAGTCTCTCTTTCTTTGCTTTGAGTATGGTTTCCTTGGTTCCTTTTTCTTCTTGTACCCCTTCATGGTTTCCTTGGTTCCTTTTTCTTCTTGTACCCCTTCACTGAATTCTGTAACCAATGCCCTTCTTTCTTTGCCTCTAAGCCTAAAATTCCCTGATCTCGGGCTTACTCTCCCGGCTATCAATCTGTATTTTTCCCCTCGTTCTTCTATTCATGCCTGTTCCGTCCTTGCTTGTTGGGTTATAGCCCTAATACTAAGTAAAGCTATCAGACGTATATTTGTATTGGTGAGGATGATGAAAACAGCTCCTAGGGCAAAAGTAATAATGGAACTAATAAGCATAGGGCTTCAACACGCAACTCGGAATCACAGAAAGAAAGGCATACTCGAACCGGAATTAATACAGTTTTATCATATTCTATTTCATGAGTGTTTTTAGAGTTGTTCATTAGCGAAACGAGTTCCAAAGAGGCAAGTTTTATTTCGATTTCACGATAGACCAGACCAGTGTTAAGCCCGGCTCTTATCCTTGTGTTCGTTAAGTCACATCCCTATACCTATTCTGAGTATTCTGAGTCAAGTTCGCTACCTATCTATGTGCTATTGATACAAGCAATATTAATAGTTATAATCGAGTATAATCGAGTCATGTATTCACCTGTCCTCGTGGCGTTATCCGAGTTCTCATTCTATGACGTTAGCGATTTTATGCCCTCGCAGACTCTTATTCAAAACTGTAACCTCCTTCTAAAAGCCCCGACCTCTGCTTAAAGACGAAAGAAAAAGATCATTTACCTCTCTTACCCGCGCCAAGCCAACACCGGATCTTTCTACAATAACTACACTTGCCTTTCGAACAGAAACAGATACATTACGGGCACTGCTGATGCGGATGGATCGGATTCAGTTACTGCAACACCAGAACTAGCATAGGATCTAATTGCCCGAACTCGACTTAGCCCTTCCTAGTATTGATCCGAGTACACTCATTCATTGAAATGAGACTTACCCGTAAGTGCCGAGACTCATATTGAATCTCCTGTTACTCTCTTGCATCGCATAGAAAGAAGTTATTCAGATTACCACCCATCATCTAGAAATTATCACCTTATTTTATTCTTCTTCGAAACGACCCAGCTTTAGATGCTTCTTACGATCCTGTTTCAGATACTTGAGCTAGCCTAAGCACTACTAAGAGTATTTTACCCTACTAGGCGTAGTAAGCACTACTAAGAGTACGACAACACTAGCACCTTATTTTCTTCTTCCTCCCCTGCGAAAAGGGAGCCCTAGTTAAGAAAGTGAGAACCAACCTCACAGCCGGGAATGCAACTGTTACTGATGATGCTTTCACTGCTAATGGAAAGAGCGAAACTAAGTATTAAAAGAATTCAAGCGAGCTCTATGAATTGCACTTGGTAGTCACAGAATTCCATTCATTATTCTAATCAAGAAGGATTTGTTGTGATATACTATTACTTATAGGGGAATTGCAGAATTTAGTTTCCTTCGCACAACCAGGAGACTCAGTCTGCCCATATGGGAGCAGTTTTCTATTACATTGCTATTAGCGGCATCAGTCCAAAATTAATGAGTTGTGCGCATCAGCTGCCTTACTCTGAGTTTTGGGGTGCTAACGGGAGTTTTCTAGTTTATTGCTCCCTTGTGGGTTCCGTAAGGTAAGGCGTAGTTTTAGAATCAGCAGTATCAACCAAATCCGCAGTAGAGTAGCCGGATCTAAAACAGCAATCGGGTCTGGTCTGTCTGCTGGTCTGTCTGAAAGGTAAGTTTGGGCAAAAGAACAAGCTGTATATCGGTGTATTGACATAGAAATCATAATGCTAGGTGGTTATTGGCTTTCTGTCGGGCGTGGAGAGAGGTTATTGTCCCCACGTAGCACAACCCTTTGATGCGAGGTTTAGTCAAAAGAATGGAGTATCTGAATGTCACTCAACAGTTTCTGGGGTTTTTTATGGGTAGGTAATTTGCCATTTGCAGAGAGGGATTCATTTATTGCTGGCAAGGAAGCAGAAACAGGATAAGGAGTTAGAGCGGAAGCATAAGAATGTCCTGATTGTCCCGCTGTAGCAAGTAGGTTCGATGAAAGTGTTGGAGTTTGGTGCCTTCAATACCCTTGTCGAGGCATCTTTGAAAGCTTCCCTCTCCTGTTTAAGTCTGTCTATCCTTGTCTGAAATTATTAGTTGAGAGGGCACTGCACTAGATTGGCGATAAGGAGTTCACATCAGCTTTCAGTTTCAAGATTCCATTCCTCTTTTCCACTTTTTAAGAAATAGTATCATTCCGCCTTCCTAAACTCGGTAAGAATAAGTTTCATCTGTTTTGAGTTGAGGGATAGGGCCTTACTTGTTTCTTTCGCTTTATACTCTACTCTGCCTTTCCTATTGCCAACACTCGCACTGCTTATAGATACGAGTAAACTAATTAACTTAGCTAGATAGAACTAATTCACTTAGCTAGCATTATAGAAGTTGGCACATGCAAAAACGGTAGACTTCACTACTGACTTGAGAACTGAGCTTTCGGAACCGACACAATCACCTGAACATACTTTACTTCTACACAGGAACTAACTAACACGCGGATAATATTTGATCTCTTCCTGCGGTTGGAATCTGACCTCTGCTCTGCCCTTTTATTGGTGGAAGTTCAGAATTCAATCCATCAGTAAAAGAATACGCCTACGACAACGGGGCTATAGCTCAAAACAAGGGACCAGGCGGACTTCGACTCTCCCATTCTTGCTACATCTTGTCTCGTTCTAAAGCCTTAAAAGTCTGTAGTTCAACCCTCAAAATCTTAGACTTGTCTCTGTCATTCCCTTTTTCTTTGTATTGATTGCCTCTGATCCGGTGTGGTGTCTATTCCGGATCCACTTAGTTTCATTATTTTGATTAGTATTTGCATTCTGACTTTTTTACACAAATAAGAATCGGCACACTAACAGGGAATCCAACCTATTTAACTAAAAGACTTCAATCAATTGCTAACAAGTGAAGTGAAGGCGCTAACAAGGCTACAGCTCCAGCACAAGACTGAGTCGGTAGATACTTGCTCTCACCCGGTACCAAGACTGCCAAGCCTTACTCACTAGCTTCGGAACTAGTATTCTGAACCTACCAACTGAACTGTTTTTCTTATTATATTTTCCGGATCCTTACTTTCTTATTCCAACCTATTTCTCTTTCAAGTAGTAAATACAGACTGACTTTAAATACTACTAATAATAGTTTACTACCCAACCGGTAAGTAATAATAGTTGACTACCTAACTGATAAGACAGAAACCCATAAGTCGAAGAAGAAAACTAAGAAGTAACCTATAAAGTCAGAATTCCATTAAGTAGTATAAGTAAGTAGTACAAGGATTGCCGGGGTAAGTACAATAATAAGAGTTAGGGCTAGGGTTTCCAATTCGCTCTTTCATTTGTTTAAGCAGTCTTTAGCTATATATTGCAAGATTGGCTTTTCACTGAAACCAAACAAACCGACTGGATTCATTGCTGGGACTAACACAAGTACTGGGAAATAAATCTCTTTCTTTGTAACCTTGCTCAAGCTCTAGTTCAAGCTGTTAGTTCAACTTTCTTCCTTTTCTAGTTTGTAGTTAGTTTGAGTTATATTGACCTCCGGGCCGACTGTGCTTATGAAGGTACGATTTATGTCTGTGGTTATGATGCGCTCATGCTAATTTTCCCTAGTGCCACATATTCTTTGATTTCCGTAAAATGAGCTTTATTTTAAGTGGAAGGTTGCTATCTAAAAGACACACACCGATATACATTAGTACAGTACTCCCATAGGTGATACAGTTTGCGCGAGTCGCTGTATGCTTACAGTAGACATTACTATCAATTTAGGGATGTCAACTAGTCTCTACATTTCTTATACATGCGCATAACTTTGATGTTCGATTATTAGGTATGGATGGTTGGCTAGACAAATACTTACTATGCTCTGCTTTATTGCTATAGGTAAAGGCGAATTTGCTGTGCTCCATAGCATAGAAGGAGGAATGAGATTATCAGTGCTCCCACAGACATATATTGGGCGGAGTTGGGGTCTCTGCGTTTAAGGCTGCAAAGATGCTAGGCGAGAAATGGCTTGATGAACCGTTCGCCACGCACGGCAACTGCTTTGAGCTCATCTCTTTTTCTTACTAAGAAAGAAGACCTACACTCCTAAACTTCAAGCGACAGATATCCCACGAGGAGAGGGAGGTAAGATCCTTAAAGTCCCTAATAGAATAGAAAAGGACACAGGCCACTATCGGCATGATCATAGGTTTCTTTCTTTTATTTTGACAAGCAATCAAGGGCCAGCTAAGGCTCTCTAAGATAAGATCGACAACTAACCAGGGCCGGGTTCGTTCGTTCCTCTTATTCCGTATTTCAAAGTTATCAAGCGTGACTTCCAATTCGGCATAAAATAGGATTAAACAATCTCCACTCTCATGTGCTGAAGTGAAGACAAGAAGAGAAGAGAAAACCGGGAGGTCGTTAGCCAAAATGCAATTAGGACACAGCATCCTACCTAGACCCATAGTTTCACGTGGGATTCCATTTCTGCGTGACTAAAGTGATGTCGAGTGGACTGCTTTCTGACTTTATTCCTGTGTTGAAAAAGAAAACAAAATGGCTGTGCTCTTTCTGCCTACTCCATGGTGCGCAAGCTCTTCTCTGCCCCTTACGCAAAACAATAAATCTCGATTCGCGGCGCCTTTAATACCTTTCGAACTGCTGCTGGGCACATACATTAAGGGAGCCATCGAAAGGGGTAACGAAAACACCAGAAACAGGCTCATTCTGGCATCTTATTGTAGTAATGAGTAAGAAATCAATGTAATACCCTTTTTTTCTCCTATTAGATGTATTTCTATTAATATAGAAGAAATCAATGTAATACCCTTTTTTTCTCCTATTATTATAAAGAAAGTAGGCCTTCTTCCTTAGAGTGCCCTTTCCTTTCCTAATAATATCATGATGAACGCCCCTAAGTGAAACATTAAATCGTAAGCCGTCCTTCAAACTAGAAGACCTTACTCAACTACATAATATCCTATAGGCAACGGAACCCCATATGTTACTTTAGGAATTGTTCAATGCCCTGAATATTTTAGTAAGACCGATTGACGCCTGCAAGTTCGGGCTTTGTGCCTCAAGGCTTTCCTTTTGGAGTTGGTCATGTCATGTTACTTCTTTCTATATTATATATGGATTACATCATTTTTGTTTATTGTTATTGGGGGTTTTTGACTCAATGTTATCATATTCATGTTTCTTTTATTCGTAACTCCATTCTATAAGATGTTGATGATATTTCAATGTTGGTGTTTTCCTCATCAATTATATCATATGCGACTTTGACCACTGGGATTTCACTGAATCTTTCGAGTCCTAGCTTTCTCTTTCCCGCTGACTTGATACTTAACCGAAACAAACAAGCTTAGTATAATGTTGCGGGACAATCAGTTGACGTAGAAGTTGCATTATTGGCTTTCTTTATTTAAGGGGGTAGAGAGAGGTTGGTTATATAGGCTTTCCCTGTAGTTATCGGCTTTCCCTTTGCATGATTTACAGCTTGCTTTACCTTTATGTGCTTTGCTGCTTTCTATAGCTTTCCTTTCCATAGCTTTCCATTGCTATCCTTCCTATTGCATTGCTTTGCTTTCCAAAGCTACTAGGCGAGATACTTTACTTTAGGCGAGATACTTTACTTGCATCAAATAAGTTAGTTGGGCCTGTAATCAGCTACCCGTAATCAGCTACCCGTAATCAGCTACCCGTAATCAGCTACCCGTAATCAGCTACCCAATACTTAATTGAATCTAATGCATCCCACTCTGAGCCTTAACTATTTGGCTTTTCGTTACGTTGCTAAGATAATTATAACTATTTATTCAAGCAAGAATTCTCACTTATCATTATTATATGGAGAAGCCGAATGTATAGATCGAAGAAAGACCGAGGATTCATTTATGCGAGACGCAGAGGCGAAGTAACATCGGTCGAAATGTAGATAACTTGGATGCGCTGGAGCAAGCTGCACATCAGCACCCGACGCTCGTCGCAAAAGGATAAGCCGCCCTCTTTCTTTCGCCCTCCCGACTTAAACGACACAACATCACCTCTTTCCACGACCGACTGAAGCATAAAGCAGCACACCTAATAGTTTCGATTCATCTTTCTTTGCGCTGTTCCTGGGATTAGGATAGCTCCATTCTCTTCAACAAATGCTTCAATTTCTCTTTCTTGTGCCGAGCCGAGTCCAGTTAAACAACATTTTCTCTTTCTCTTCTTGCGACGAGGAAAACATTTCATTAATCTCACCCGGGAGGAATGGAACTCTCTTGCCTTGCGTGGAAGCTCCTCTCCGTAAGCCGAGAAAACAGTCCTGTATTTCGTGAAGTAAACAAAGGATTTAGTCTCTTCGTCGCCAACTCATGAACTTAGAGGTAGAGGGGGGCTGATACTCTTTTTCTTTCTCCTATCCTAGTCCTGCAACACCTGATTGAGAGTCCCCCAGAGAGAGGGCTTCTGAACCTTCTTATGCTTCCACTTATTCCATGGCTACTACTTTTTCTTGAACAGCTTTATATCCAGCAGATTCTATCGTTGACAGAACAGAACTACACTGCCTTCCCGCTTAGAAACTCCTGACGCATTAAACTAAAAAAGCAAGCAGGCAGAATTGTTAGTATGCATCTCCTAAAGCTAGAGTATTTACTGAAAAAACGAAACGGTTGTTACTTATATTTATTATGGTTGTTGGCGACGGTTGTTACTTATATTATGGTCGTTGGCGGTAAGCGGTTCTGCAGTAAGTGAATTGCTTTCTTGTCTTTATGTTCGAAGTGAGGAGTAGAGATCATACAAATAGATTTCTGTGCAAGGTGTATATCGACAATAAAAAAGATGTTTGATAATAATAAAGAAAGATCTGAAGCGGAAGAAAGTGAGTCAGCTGCCCGTGGAAAGGAAAATGTAGTGTCTTACTAGAAAATGGATATGTGCACCAATGGTTGAAATTACTAGTATAAACGACCTTAGGAGTGATTTGACAATGGAAATTCAATGAAAACGTTAGTAGCTTCTGCGCTCGATAGGTTCTCATAATGTGTAGAATGTAGGTAGGCACAGTTTGCTAGTATGAAGTACAAGGAGTAGAAGCGTAAGAAAGATCAGAAACAGAAGATAGAAAGGAAAGTGTAGTTCGAGAAAATGGAAGCGTTAAAATGAAAGCAGATTCCACAGAAAGGGAAGCAATCAATATCTTTTCCAGTTCTATAGCACATGCGCTCGCAAGTCCTGTTTCTTTCAACTCATTCATAAGCACATGCGCTCGCAAGTCCTGTTTCTTTCAACTCATTCATACCTCGCTTTAGCAGATAAGCACTCGTCTTCCTTTCCCACTCGAACTGAAAGAGAAAGACAAGCAGAAGAAGGCGACTCTCCACTTCACCTAGCTTTAGAAGTTATCTATACTTTAGAAGTTCTCGTATCGTATGAAGTACAAGGAGCGGAAGCGGGACAATAAAGCTAAAGAGTAGCCTACTGTGCAGGACAATAAGTTTCCCTTTCTTATGGCTCAACTCAAACATAAATTGCCTCCCGTTAGCCACTTGTGATTGTTGCTGAAACTTAGCGTAAGCGCGGATCTCTTCTGTAGTATTTAGCTGTGGGTGGGGGTCAGGAAACAAATAGTAATTTCCATCTTCGGCTTCGGCTTATGATCCTGATTTAAGATAAGATCCTTGATTCCGCCCCTATACTAGTATACCCTCTTTGGTCGACTTTCCACTCCACTTTAGGAATTGCTAGCAATTGACTTTAGCGCTTCAACAGTACTTGATTAATTCAGTTTCTAGCGTATGATCTAACAGACAAGACACTCGTGTCGCGGCAGTGTGCCAAGCAGACAAGTAAGCTAAGTAAGGACAAGCGCCAGACAAGACCTTCGCAATAATTAGATGAACCCAAAGAAGTAAGAACACGAATTGATCTCTAGTGCTT
>JAHSUZ010000028.1:105000-235707 GCA_021527575.1 Ensete glaucum
CGACGCCCTATAGTTTGTATTCTCGGGCATCGTCAGCGACGCCCTAACCTTTTTATGCTTTCTCGGGCATCGTCAGCGACACCCTTTCTTTACCGTTTTTATGCTTTCTCAGGCGCCCTATAGTTTTTATGCTTTCTAAGTTTATGCATCGTGCTACTCAATTGCATTGGGAGGGCCCCATCTGGCGTACATCTTTTCCACGTGGCTTAGCTTAGTAGAGCTCCTTACTTCTTTCTTATTGTTATCTCTTATTGTTATCCCTTATTTAGAAGAATATTCTCAGAAAATCCCCTTTTGCTCATAGCGCGGTAGACGTGTTTTGCATTAAGACGGAGGCAACGCTGTTTAGGGTGAAGCTAATAGCCGTATATTGTAGGTGCGCCAGTTGCTAGTCATAATCCCTTGTAGGTGTGCCAGTTGCTAGTCATAATCCCTCAAAATGGAGGTAACGGGACTTTTAGTATAGAAGAAGAGAGGATAAGAGAGATAAGATAAGAAGATAAAGAGATAAGAGCGGTATCTGAGGTCTAAGTCCATTATGTATACTCTTATTCCATGTTCCAAATAAGTAATGAGCCGGTATCCAACAAGTATCCAACAATCCAAATAATGAAAGAGCGCTCGGTATCCAACTTTCTTAGGATCTGTTTTTGGCAATGTCTATTTAACAAGAAAAATGTCTATTTAACAAGAAAAAGTAACGAGTGCAATGACTTGAAGAGGTTATTTATACACCGGAGGACAGAGGAAGAGACAGAGGTGAGGTGTTTGCTTGTGATAAGGGAGGAAAAGGGGTCATCATTGTTACCAGTGACCTGAGTCAGATATGAAATAGAGAGCTAGGGTTATCCGCAGTATGAGTAACAAAGACCTAGCACGACCCGGATGCCATTAACTTATTTTCTTTCATTCGGTTACGTTGTTACTAGCTAGGCGATTGCAGCTAACTAGAGATAGCTACGTTAGACGCCAATCCGGTAAAAGGAACTAGAGATGTCAGAGCTGGTGGGTCAATCAAAAGGTCTCTCTTTTTTGGTGTGATATAGCGTTCTACGGCCTACGTTTAAAGAACCTGGCTGTCGGCTAGTCCTCCGGCCAGCAAAATCTACCTCATCAGCCATAGGTTGGGCATTTGGCTATGACTTGGTCCTTCGATGCAGCTACGTATGCTCCTGGTCTTCTTGTAGGAGGCTTCTATCGTATGCGTCTGAGGGATTGGATTGGACGACTAGAATCGAAAGATGCTTTCTTTCTGGGAAATCCCGCTGGCAAAGAATAAGTGGGTAAGGTCCCTCTCAAAAGGTATATCCGGAGGGATAGATGGTTTTTTCAAGCGGGCAAGCAAGACCCTTTGTAGTTCCCCTTGCTGTCGGGCCAATTCACTTGTATAAGTAAGTGCTAATTGGAGTCTTAAGGTGAGCCCTGAATGTGGGATTGAAGCAGTTCCCGTTGGCAATGCCTAAGTCAAAGGTGGCTAAGACAGATAAGATAGTTGGCCTTCAGTAAGACGCTATTTTGTTACACATAAGGTAATTCTGGTCTATGGGCCCCCCAGGTAATTAGAGTCTATAGTCCCTCTTATATAGTCCCTCTTCTATAGTACCTCTAAGTCGTCTTTCTAGTCTATAGTTCCTCTTTGTCTTTTATTTGGGAACTCTGACCATGAAATCTTATCTAAATCCCCCCTCTACCTTGGATAGCGTGAATAGCCATCTTACAGGGGAGAGGGCAGCGAATGCATGAGCTGGTTGAGATGCCTACTTGAGCGGGCCAGCCAAGCAACAACTAACGTTGCGCGGCTAGGGCCGCTACACTCTTTTCCAAGACACTACTAATGTGTCGCGGAGGACTATTAGTTGCGCGGGCCAAGCAACAGCTAACGTTGCGCGGCTAGCGCCGCTTCACTCTTTCAGGGCCGCTCTAGCTCCACTCTTTTAGCTTAGCTTCACTCTTTTAGGGCTCAACAGAAGGGTATATGTAATTGACTGTTAGCTGCCTGCGTTGATAGGGCTCTGTCGAAGGGAGAGGAAAGGGTGTCTACCTGCACAATGGTTAGGATCTTTCCTTTATGTAGGACTTAGATTAGAGAATCTTCCTGACTTTCCGAGCAGGCAAAAGCAATCTGTCAGTCATACCTTTTTCTAGAAGTCCTAGGCATGCATCTACTTTCTTCACTCCGCCCATCTAGGCTTTGAGAACTATTGGTTTCCATCCGATGCTGCCCGGGATCTTCCATCCCTTGCTTCATACAAAGCTGTTATCTTAGAATCTCCTGCGCATTTCGAGTTATAAGTCCTTCCTAGGCGAGTAGTAGAAAGCTAGTGCGAAACTCTTCTATAGAAAAAAGAGGACCCCGCATAGTTAGTGCCCATTCTTTCCTAGGGGCAGCAATAGCTACTTGGATTTTGATTATCTTTATAGGTCCTTGCGAGCGAGTGCTACTGCACTTTACAGTGGATAATCCAGTGATCGTTTTCAAATCCTATAAATATATAGAGATATAGGGGCACCTAGGTGCTTCCATCTTTTTTTATTCCGCCGATGTAGTTGCAGCTAACCTCAGACCCGAGTTGCCTTTTTTGCATTCTTTAATTACTTCTTTCATTCAATAATAGCGGATTCTACCCCGGGCTTGTTTGTTGCAGTGCCTGTTCTGCTAGCAGTCCAAATTGGTAATCTCTTTCCCTGCGGGTTGAGCCGCTGTTGGCTTACATCGAGTTCCAATCTTTCGACTTTCAACAAAAAGTAAGTTTTATCATTTTATAACCTAAGTAAGCAAGTGAACAAGCTTGATATAGAGGATCCCTTATGAAGCCCGCCCTGGGAAGTTGAGAAAGCTGCTTTGCTTTGGCTTTGATATAAGCTCCATTCCAGGGAAAAGATGGAAAAGGGGGAACTAACCTAGTTAAGAAGTCTGACTCTGGGAGCACTTCGTCCCTCTCTCGATTTTTAATCCAGTAGTAGTGTCCCGGTCACCAAGAAATTCTATTGATTCCGTTTAGCGAAAAAGAAGGTGTCCTTATATCACGAACGAGTTTGATATCCCCGGGGGCATGTGTATCATCCAGGCCGCATGAGTTTTGCTGTTCATACATGAGCCATAGAAACAACCGCAAATCCGAAAGAAGGCTTTGGTGACTAATCAGTTCCAGAAGCTTCAGTTTAAATTCGCTGACCGAGTAGCTACCACTTGAAGATGAAGAGTTGAATTCGTTCCAAAGCGGGCTTTTGTGCTTCCTCGAACGGGCGGAGAAACTCAATTCATGCCCCGGGCCGGGGGGCCAACTGATAGAAACGAGAGCTGTTCTTATTTTGCTACCGACCTACGAAATAAGTTAATACTACGTAATAAAAGAAAGGGAAACCATTGGAACAAGGGCAAAGCGAACCGAACCGTTGCAGCTAACCCTTGTTGAACGAGTTCTTGCCTCCATTTGAGTGCATTTCTTCTCCCTTCACTGGTATTTCTATTCGATTTCTCTTTTGCAACCTCGGCTCGGGTCACGGAACTCTCTTCTATGCCCTTCTAACCTTGGCTTGGCTACGAAGCTGTGATCTACATCGATAAATAAATGTATGAATGCATCTCTAAGTACCTAAACGGAATTCGGGCAGTAGGATCTTCACTATTGCCGGTAGAAGCGGGAATCCAATCCCTAAATGCAGTTAGCTAGCCATGCTCTCGGATCAGCAAAGGTGAGACAAGGGATCTCCAAAGACGGTAATTAATTAGAGTCAAAAGTCAGAAGAGAATTTGGTGCACCTAGGAGCAGTAAAAGGTACGGCAAGTGCTTTCGGAGCAACCGTCCTGCAGACTCAAAATAGAGAGTACAAGAGTAAAGCCACTCAACTTGTTTAGCGTACGAGACCGGGCAAGGGCAAGCCGATAGATAGAATGAACCAACCAACCCCAGGGCTAAAAATGCTTCTTGAGCTGAGCTGGACCGCGAATCATAATTACATAAATCATACAGGTACGGTGCCTACACCACAAAAGGACTGCTAGGGCCGATAGACAGAATTTCATCACGGATAGCAAGGACGTAATCCAACACTGCACTAAATACTATACTCGATAAAGGGTCGATGTAATTGAGTGCACTGTATTTGCTTATTTGAAGCTTAGGCCTGTAACTACGAACTACAAAGTACGCCTTTCCCATCTCCTAGGATCTTATTTTACAGTATAATTGTTGAATAGAATCTAGATGGTGACCAATATTACTATTACGCTAGCAAGACCAAACAGACATTTGAGTAACGTAACAATAGAGGATACTCCAACCAAAGCTTAGTAGGCAGAGTACTTTCTACTTGCACTCTTACGTGTAAGTGAGTTACAGTATAGTACCCGGTAATTAGCTCCAATAATTAGCTCCATCTATTCTACGGAATGCACCAACATCTTTCCTGACCGCTGAGCTTCTTGATGGAGAGTCTCTTTGTTACAGCGCCTAAGTGGATACAAATCAATTTCTACAACCGATCGATAGGTAGAATGTTACTCACTCATATACTATACTATGGCTTGACAGCAATAAGAGATTATTTTTATGCCCTAATCGATTTTCATGCTTTCTACTTTGATCTTTTAGGTCTACTCTACGGAAATTTAGAAATGGGGTTCGGTTCATACATTCAATTTAGACTCATACTCAGACTTCCAATATCTACCTTTTTGTAGTTACTTGCCAGGACGCAACCTGATTTCCCCTAATAGAGAACAAAATGGTTTTCATTCTCTCGTGTGTGTGTGGAATTCTTATGGGCTTACTCGAGTTATTTCTATTAGGGTCGGGAGAGGGGTTAATTCATATTTTATGTAACATCTCCCAAGTATAACATCTATCAAGGCAAATGCAGAATTGTTGCCAGAAGAGGATAGGTGTGCTCTCCAGGCAAACGCAGAATTGTTGCCAGAGAATAGGTGTGTGTAGTAGGGATTAAATTGCATCTTCCCCACTCAAATGATTCATACCAGGGTCAATCAAAATAGTCCTCCATGTATCAATGCAAGTAATAGACTAACTAAGAAAGAATACTCAGAAGAGGGTTGACTCATTGGTTGGGCCCCATTCCATTCTTACTGTTATAGGTTTCATTCAAAAGGAGTTTTTTTCATTCTTTCAGCTAGTAAAAAAAAGCAAAGGGGCATCAGGCAGGTAGCCCGCTCTCAAGAGTTTTTTGAAGATTAGAACTTGGCTCTGACATTACGCAGTCCTACGACAATTATTTGACGACTTAGTGAAATATGCGCGCCCCCTTTGTGTAATTCTTTTAATACTTACTGAATTCACTTCTGTATTTCCTTATGAACAGTTGTTCGTTTCATTCGGGTATTGAATACCCTTCTGTCCTCTTCTATTTGGTATGCGATGTGCGGGTGGGTCCCCATCCTTTGTCCTCATAGCCTCTTCCTCCTAGTTCCATTGTCCTCATAGCCTCTTCCTCCTAGTTCCATTATTACTTTAGAGTTGACTTCTTGTTAGCACCTCTGAGAAGCCCGGATTCCGCTTTTGACTAATTACTCTTAGCCTTAGGCAGGTATTGGTATCCCCACAGAAGTGTTTGATTCCATATTCCTTACTCCATTCTTAGACTGTACTTAGTGAAATTCCGCCTTTACCTATAAAGAAAGGGAGATTAGCGCAAATGTCACTATAACATAACTGACTTAGTTAGCCTGTAGATAGAGGCTAAGCAAGGTCAGCTCCGCCAAGCTTAGTATTAAGAGCGTTGCGCGGGCCAGCTAAGCTTAGAGACACGGATAATGTGGCTAGGGCCAGCCAAGCAACTGCTAACGTGTAGCTAAGGAGTTAAAGTGAAAAGAGAATTCCGGCCCTTTAGGAGGGAAAAGAAAAGGACTTCGCTATCCAAAATCCCGGGAAAACGTGAAAAGTCAGTCTGCTTCGGGGGATCTATGAAGGAAAATCACTTTGCGTTAAAAAAACACGGGAAAACATAATTTTTTAATTACTCTTCACCTCGCTATGAAGGGAAATGCCGAAGATAACAAAAAACACGGGGCCAAGTAGACAAGTAACGTATAATGTTACGCGTCAGTCGGTTACGCGTTACGCGGCAGGAGTTTCATAACTTTTATTTGACTCTTCCGCTACACTCTTTGCCTAGTAACTCTTGACCGAACCAAACCTACATTCTTTTATTATTATTATACTTTCCGGAACTACATTCTTTTATTTTATTATTATTATACAAACCGGAATGATATTCTTTTATTTTATTGTATGATGTAACCAAACCGTAATTCTATATATGATTTTATCATTAAGTAAGTTAAGTTAAGTAGTCTTCTTTTTTCATATACTATATTTTCTTATTATTATGATTTTCCTATCTCTTTCTGCTTAGCTACACTCTTTTGTCTGTAGATGCTGAGCTGCGGTGCCTTAGGGGAAGCATTAGTTAGAGCATGGATCTTGCTGTTAGTGTATCAGTGGTCTTAGAAGAAAAGTGAGTAGTGCAATTGTTGTTGGTAACATAGTTGCTCTAAGCTTGGCCATTTGGCAGTGCCTAAGTCGTGTTGTCATTAGCTCAAGCTTAATAACAAGTAGAGTAAGCCTCATATACAGTAAGTTAATACTAGTAGGCAGTAGAGTAAACCCGAGATACAAGAAAGTAAGGCCCGTAGGCATCGATGCGGGTAGAGGAGTCCTAGTCCTATTTCTTTGTTTCAGGCTAATCAGATGCTCTAGTGAATTCCCTGTTGAGTGTTAGTTCCACAACTTATGAGCTGGATTCCCTTTTGTGAGATGAAGTCGTCAAAGAAGTACCCTAATTCCGAGATAGGAGGTATAGACGACAAGATACAGATGTAGATGCCGGATAGTCAGAATCGGGGGTGTAGCGCTAAGCCTTAGATTCCGTTAGTTACAGGCCGGATGAGTTATACAGTAACGACTTCGACAGGTTAATTGGAATAGCAGTTAGGTACTATAGCTATAAGTAAGGTTTTTTGTACCAATAATTCCAGTGTCGGTGTCCTATTAGTTAAGTAGTTGAAGAGCAAAAAGATGGATCTAGGTTTAAAGCGAGTAAGGGCAGCTCCCGCTGCTTAGGCAAAGTTACAGTCTAATCTGTTGTAGTAGTTACTTGGTTGATGGCAGCAGCTCAAGTCTTCTAGTAGTTAGTTGGATCCCCGCGAGAGAGGTTTAGTGCCTATTGCTTTAGATGAATTCCTTTACTTATTAGTTTCATTCAGGTCATCCCTCCTTTACTTACACGCACGCACGTTTGGTTCTGATGCTTACTCCTATTATTCTCTGACTCATGCTTCCTACCAACTGACTTATGCTTCCTAACAATAAGAGTCTATTACTAGATGTGTTAGTCCCGTGCGCTACCTACTATGTAAAGTACTAGATGGATCCTAGTATCATAGCTCGTCATCAAAGAATAAGATCAAGTAGCGGAAGAGCGAAAGGTGGAGCTAGGGAAGGGGGCTGGGATACATAATGGAGTATTTGGGTTACTATGTAATCTTTTAAGTGAGTATCGGACTCGAACTCATGGGCAAGTCTCTTATCGATCCAGTAGCTCAATTCTTTCTATCAGTAGCAAAATTCCTGTTAGCACTAGTGTTTTTCCTAGTGTTTTTCCATGTTAGTAGTGTGTCGAGCCTTAGTTCTTTGTCGCATTCTTTTACTTATTGAGTCGATTCTTCCGCTTACTACAAAGTTGCTATTAGATCTTGCTTGGTCTTAGAGTGCATCATCAAGGAATGAAAGCCAGGATATCTGTACTAACAATTAGTAGGGGTGGCGGAGGTGAACTATGGAACTTAAGTCATCAATTTACGAATAAGATGTAACAAAGTCAGACTGCTAGTTGAAAGAAAAAGAGTTCAAGTAAGGAGCCCTACCCGAGGAAGCAGGATAGGATCTAAATCAGTCGCTCGAGTCTTAGTTTTTTTGAGGTAAGTCCTATAAGTAGTGGTTCGGGCTCTGGTACTCCGCTACTGGGTTATGCTTCCACTAGTTAGTTTGTTTGGTTCTATTACCTACGAGTTGGCTTCTAACTTATGTTTTGAATTCTGACTTTGGAGCGTTCGCCTTCTACTGGTTCTGTTCTATATTTGGTGTTGATGTCTTACTGTCCCTATAGTTCAAATCTGATACTCCTGAGGTTATTTCCTATTTACCATTTTATAAGAGCTATGCCCTGGTTCAATACTGCAGTACTCATATCCCCCTTCATTACTAGCAGCGGTTTCATCCCTTTTTTCTTATTCTATTTGCGACTCATATCTTTACTTTTTCATGGAATTCCAATAGTCGTATAGTTAAGTACATCATAGTAGTATAGGCTGCAACTAACTTATAATCAGAATAGGACTGCTGCTTCTAGGGCTTAACCAGTACAGTACCTCTAAGAAAAGAATGCGACTCGGGCTAACAAGGGTCGATGGCATTGAGCTAATGATAATTTCACTAACAAGTCAGAGTTGAACCCTTGAGTCTAAGGCCAGTATAATCCCCAACCAATAAGTCAGGGAATAGGTGCACCAGATCGGGGGGAATCCAACGCGAATGGAGTTACTAATGATTAGACTGGCACTGATGCTACCGATACCTGCTCTCATAACTATGGAGAAGCCGGATCACTACTGCTTCTCGTAAGGAACCTAGTAATAAGATAGTAAGGACCCTAGTAATACAGGATATGAGTACGATCTAGTGCATCAGAGGTAGGTAAAACACGCAGAATTGAGTATTGGACTGGTGCCTATTGAGACAAGGTATAAAGAACATAGATACAATCTAGGGCACAAAGGGGCAGAATGGAGCTAATGCTTCTAAGGATGCAACAATACCCTATTAGATTGGACCCAGTAGCTTGGAGCAGCGGTATTCTAATTCGTATATGGTGGGCATTGGGCTTAAACAAAGAAGTCGGGCCTGTAGCTGCTAAAGTGGGTTTCGTACTATAACTCTGGATCCGGATCATATTCCTATAGTGGCATACTAAAGCCATAAATCCAGAATGCAGGTATGGAGTTGAAGAGCGAAGCTAACGAATGGTATATTAGAACTAGTAAGTAGGGCCTGGAATACCAATATGGATAGTAAGATTGGCTACTGACGAATAAGACTCAGTTTCAAGTTCAATAAGCAGGTTTCAACCAATAGAATAGGAATGCCAGGAACAAAGACGGGTACAAATACACGAATTCTAGTAAGGAGCAGTAAGGCTTATAGCAGTAAGCATTCTAATGGAGGAACTGCACCGGTATCAGCACCAAAAGCTATGATCTATTGCTTGCTATTTGACGAATTGAATATGGAAAAGGATGCCCCCTATTAACTCTGTGGGGTAAGTAAAGCTCATTTAGCTGCTTCTAACAACACCCCACTTATAGAGTACTCGAATGGAAGCAATGCAGATTAGAAGTTAAGTACACGGGCCAATAAAAGAGATGTTACTGTTATAACTATTACTAACCAATCCATAATACGTATTAGGGAAAGAGGACCCTTTCATTAAATATTTTGACGCGTTTACTAATAACATAAGAAAAGAAACCTTACACCAGAAAGAAGGGAAAGGGAATTGCTACCTTATGGGGGCTAAGAAGACTACAGCAGAAAAAGGATCCTATGGTGCACAACATGCCAAGTTTATACCCATACAGACAGTATAATTAAGAACGCCCTCAGATTGAAGCCTTAAGTTAAATGCCCTTCCGAGCAGGAGATGGATGGTCCCTTTCCTAAGAGTGCCTTTCCTAAGAGTGCCTTTGCTAACAAAGTTTGGTGGGAAAAAGCAATATACCAGCGATGAGCTTGAAAACGGACGGACTCTTTGTGGGTGGACTACTACTATCAGATCGAGTTCTTATATTTATTAGTGACATACTGGATGCGCTAGAGCGTACCCATACTCTTATTCCGGAGTTAGAAAGATGTACAAACAAGTAAAGAATGAGGGCCGATACCCTTTTTCTCAGTTTCCTTACTGTAAGTTCTACTATCTGATGTCCCTTCCCTTGACCACCTATCCTCTTGCTACTCAGTGGAATTATGTATTATAATATGAAACCCACACGCGCTAATCTAGAATAAATTAGACATTTCGCAATAACAGAGAGAATGAAAGCACGGGGAGGCAGAGTCAAACTCAAGGCAAGGCGGATGCCACTGAGGCGTACAGGACTAATAGGGACAGGCCCAAGCTCAAAGGAAGGAGAGGAGAGGTAGTTTGGAGCTAGATCCAATGCAGTAGCTCTAGTATTAAAGCACAATCCAAAGTATTAGTTTTGAGTTTCCGTATAGTTAGTGCTAGCTCGATCCCCGGTTAGTAGAGTCAGTCTTGCTGTCATGAATTCAAGTCTCTCTGTTCGGGGCGCAAGTCAACAATGAGGTTATCCCTTAGCGGTGTTGTATTTAATTCCTCAATTTAGTAGCGAAGGTCTTATCTCAGTAGTAGTTGGATTACCGGTTTTGCTAGTTAGGGCTACCAGGGCAGTAGTTCATTGCTAGTTGTTCGTTTCATTGTTGTCAGCAATAGTGTTATCCTCGCTGGCACTAGTGAAATTCTGTCTTGCCTACTTGAGAGCTTGGGAACAGTAGTTCATTTCCGTATTCTAATCCAAAGTAGGAGAAGCACTTGTTCCAGTATAGGCAATGAGAGATAAGAATAAGGACCCCAGTTGCAATAGCCAGCCTTAAAAGCAGTGGTTCAACTCCTTCTTTTGTTGATTGTACTCCAATAATAAATAGTATTTTACTTGACAGCAAGGAAAGTCAGTAATGAAGAGAGGAAAAGCAGACTTAGGGGATAGTTAATAGGACTAAGAGAGAAGAGCGGGATCTGTATCTGTGTCAGCTTCAATTGGTTCTTTAAGTATAAGGTCGGGTGCTTGTGTGTAGCAATTCTGGATATTGTTCTTGTGTAGGCGACCGAAGCAACAGAATCGTATTGTGGGAGCATGCCCAAGTTACGGAAATCAAGATGGGGGCATCGTAAAAGAAAGATAGGTTGACAGCCACCCAGCGCATTAGTATTATCAACAGCTACATTATTCTATTCAATAAGAAAGAGCAAGCACTAGCTAGGTTAGGTTACTTACTCAATTATGCCCCTCCCTACCCCTCTCGTATTGTTCCAGTTAAGTCGTATCAATTGGGTGCTTATAGACTTTACTTGGTTTCCCCTTTGCCAGAGTAAGAGAAAGATTAAGTATTTGCCTTTTCTTTATTTGCCCTAACTTCTTAAGCAGGTACTACCTAACTTCTTAAGCGCTAAGGTACTATTTATTATTCCATTTGCATATTGTAGACCTATGGGGCGAGACCTGAGAGAGAGCTTAGGCACTAAGAGAATAGGTTTGCAAAGGGGCTGTCTATGTTATGTTATTAATCATAAATGCACTAGAGCAGCTGTTACAAAGGCATAATGGAAAACTTGCCTGTTGCTTGTGTTTAAGTAAGAAATCTAAGTTTAGTGCGAGTTAAGGTTCGGTGAGAAGTGGGTTCTTGGCTAACCGAGTAGGTTTAGGTTGAGTATACACCAGTATCAAGTGACGTTCCGAAACGCAGAGCCAGATACAGCAGTAGATGATAAGTAAGGTGTACAAATAAGTTCATCAGTTGCCTTAGGTGGTGTTGTAGAAAGGAAGTAAGCTGTTCGCCCGAGACGAGAGTAAGTCGTTACGTTAGTCTTTACATAGATCTATAGAACAATGGTTTAATAGTAAGCAGCAAGTGGAGAGTCAGGAGTTGATAAGTGCGTTTCCATTTCGCTCTTTGTTGACTGAACGCGGGCCATAACTCCAATTCTAAGTTGAAAGCATCGAAAAGGTGTTGAGTATAGAACTCGGTAGTAAGAGTGATAAGAGTATAAAGCATCAGCTGGAAAAGGGTTTGATGACCTAAGTCAATCATACGGGAGAGGTTTCTTGTCGAGAAGTCTAAGTAGGTGATTTTCTTGCAGTAACTGAATCCGCAGTGTTGGCCGATAAAAAGCAAGCAAGTTGAGTATCATAATGGGTAATTATTGAATCATAGGAATCAGAGGATAGATCATAGCAAAGTGACGTTCGAGTGTTGTATCCAGTCGCAAGTAAAGTTATCTATGTTCGACTTAATTATTCGACTCAAGAATCATAATCTAGTACCGGCCGCAAGTAATGAAGTGGCTTTGGGGGAAGAATCTATTCTAGACATAAAGAAAGCAACTACTCAAAATCCAGTGTTTTAGAGGTTTTTTTGTAACAGAGTGCTCAAGGGAAGAATACAGTATTGGCCGGTTAAGGGCAGCAAGCGGGCGTATATGAGTCCACTGTTCGACTTGGAATCTTATGTTGAGGCCTCATATCACATCCCTTTGGAATAAAGAACCACCTAACGCTTAAGCAGATAGAGGAAAGGGAAACTTAAGCTCGACAGAAGGGAGAGGAAAGGCAAACTTAAGCTCTTAAGAAGGGTCTATGTAATTGACTGTTAGCAAACTGAAGCTCTGTCGAAGGGTATATGTAATTGACTGTTAGCTGCGGCTTAGCTGCCTAAGAGACAGACACTACTAATGTGACGCGGTTGCACGGGTTTATTAAAAAAGGGAATTCAAAATAGGTGCTCTATTAGGCAAAATGACTACTTTGCTATGAAAAATCCCGGGAAAACATCAAAAGTCAGTATGCTTCGGGCAAGCTATGAAGGAAAATCAGGTTGCTGCCTTTTTTGCCGGGAAAACATAACTTTGAAGTCTGTTTTGGCCCAGCTATGAAGGGAAATGCCTTTGCTATGAAAAAACACGGGTTTCCATGAAAAGACAGATCTTTTTCACCAAGCTATGAAGGAAAACTTAGTCGCTATTCAAAATCCCGGGTTTCCATAACTTTTATTTGACTCTTCCGCTTCACTTCACTCCCACTCTTCTAGCGTAACTCTTTCGCGATGGCATTGAGCTGCTACCTAAGCTGCCTTTACTTCTTATCATACTTAACCACATAACTAGGGCTTACTCTACGGGTATCTAAACAAACTCAGTAGCAGAGGTACGATCCGGTGCATCTAACAATAAGAGCTGACCACACAACTTAGACTTCCTATAAAAACTTAAAAGCTATCACTGCTGCCTATCAGCTACCCGCTGCCGGATTTGGATCCTTACTTCTAATACTAACCCGACTATTAGTTTTGTTCTGGTATCTTTACTTATGGGCTTAGGCCTCTACTGCTTTAGATCAGGCTTACTCTCCTTTTAGCCTACATTGCCTGTACCCTATTCTCCAATTGCCAACCTAGAACCACCAAGCAATCATTAGTTATGGAAGATGGGGCGGGGTAATTAGCATAGGAATTGCACTGGGACATGAAACTCAGAAGTCTAGGTCTCCAGCTCGGAACTAAGGCTTTCATTCCCGACCAGCTACCCTTTCTCTGATAGGACAGATTGACTAGTACTAACAAGACTCTTAACTACCCGACCACAACTATCAATTTCACCAACGATAACAAGCAGCGAACCTGGGAATATTAGAATGGATCCCGGACTCTAACACATTGATAAGGCAGGAAAGGCTATCGCCCTACTCTTCTATGATTGAAACAATACCCATTAGGATCTCACTTATACAACTGGGGAATGGGGCTCCTGCTAAGCAAACTTGCACTTGTAACTATCAACCCGAAACTTCTATCTTAAAATCTGGATTTGCCCATGAAAATACTATGTGGTTCACTCGACCACTCCTTTATCTTATTCTAACATTCCTTCCTTCTAGCCTTAAAGCTACTTACTACTTTTCAGTCTACTACTTCCTTGAAATGACATGACAAAACAGTTGCTTTGGATACTTTGCAAATGGATATACACTGTTGCGACGAAGCTTTTGGGCGTGAACTCTTAATTGTATTCGGCAGAAAGGTTGGCGAGTGTCTTGTCCTTACTTAGCTTACTTGTCCAGTTGCTTGCCTGGTGAGTCAATGTGGAAATAAAGACTTCCAATCAATCTTTTGTATGTATTAGTTTGAAGAAGCCAAGGGGGAATTTTACTTGTTGTTCTTCGTCAATAGGTGGTAATAAGGAATGTAAAGAGCAGCTGCAAGAGTGGAGCCGGGCTAAGGATACTAATACTAATATGGAGCTATAAGACTCAGAGTATTAGCAAGTCCTGTTGTAATAGGTAGAGCATAACAGTAGAAAAAGCAGTTTAGTATCCTGGTTAAGTCGGTTTGGTTTTGCACTAATCAATTCTTTTCTTTCTTTTTAGTGAACTCCCTTCTTTAGCTTCACCCGTAGCCCTTAATCCCATATATATGTGCGTAGCCCTTAATCACATATGTGCACTGTTTACAGGAATAGATTCTTCCCGACCCATCTTTTCAGTTTCGTTCCTTCCCGCATCATCTTCTGGATCTCCTACTCCGGACATATGTTACTGTTGCTTCCAATACCGTATCCTCTAGAACTCCATAGATATTGACTTACCTACTCCCCGGATACAGTATCTTATCGAGTATTGTTCCTACTCCTTCTCCTAGAACTGCTTCTGGAACTCTACTCTTTGGACCACACCTTGCAACAAAGCCAACTCATACACTTACTACTGTCTTGCCTGGTCAACAAATAAAGTATCGGCCTTTTTCGCTTTAAAATGACTCTGATAGCTAATTAACTATCTCCACTCGGAAACAATCCTTATAATGCGTTTACTCCTAACATCTTACTTTTTCCCTTACTTGTTGAAAGCCTTAGTTTTGCTTGTTCCTAAGCGCATTAGAGTTAGTTTTGGTTGGAGTTCCGGATTAGCGCCATTTTATTTGATTGGTTAACGGGTGTTAAAGCGGGTAGGGTTCTGAGGATCCTTATTCTTTACCCTATTATATAGGATACTCAATTCCCTTATTTTTTCTGATTTATTGTTATCTCATTTATGGCTTTTTCTTTTTCTGCAACAGATCCCAGCTACAACTCCTGTACGATAGTAGTTTAGGGAACAAGCAACGTATAATGTTGCGCATTAGGTAGTTCCTGCTCTGCCACTAAATATGATTGATTTCTCTTAAAGCAAAGCAAGGTCAAGAAACTGAATTCTATTACTTTGAGCTATAATAGAACACCGACACTCGAGCCTGTAATGGCCCCGAACTCAACTCCTGAACCTAAGGAACCCTAGACTAATAGGACTGAGATATAGGCACTGTGTACAAAAAAGGTAATTGAACTTGCAGAACCACTCACTCTAGACTCTTCACTTAAAGACCCGGCTGAAGATCCTGTTCTTACTCTTTGAAGAATCGAATATAAGAGCACTCTACTCGGCTATAAGGAGTGAAATTAGAACCTTAAAGAAAGAGCATTACTAGGTATTTGTTAGTTACTGATTCTATTATACGCCCCCACCACAAATGATTCTGTTGTTAGTGTGGAATTCCGATGCTTAGGTTCAAGGAATCAGTTTCAAGATCATAAGGCGGGTTCGGAATCATAGGCTTAAGCATAAGATGGATCATAAGCGGATTAATAAGAGGAAGGTAAGTTGAAATACTTACTTTCAGCAAGGAATGGTAAACTGTGAAACGAACAAGTCAGATTAGAGGGCATCTCCATTTTCCGGGAGTAAGTATGAATATGCACGTACATGTTGCGTTCTTTCATTGAATTGTATTGTTTGTCAAATTTCTTTTTATTTATATCTTGTTAGGATTGCGAACTAGTAAACATTTTTAGCCGTTGCAAACATAAAGTAGACTGACTGCCTTTACTTCACCTAAACCTCTGAACTGGACAAGACCGGAAAAGAATCAATGGTATTAGAAGAGTTCGTTCCAACCAATTATAATGAAAATACCTACGACCTGCAGAAGAGAAGGGAAAGACCAAAAACGAACCCACCCACGTAAGAAGCCAACCGTTTTAGTTACAGGATTGGGAAGACCAGGCGTTAAGAGAGAACAACGGATGATAACTAGCGTCCGCAGCGTCCGGGGATAACAATAGATACCTTAAAACTGACACGGATACCTAATAACTTAAAGTCTGTCTTGGGGATAAAAGATAGAGGAAAAGACTTCTAAGATCCTTTTAAGATACATAGAAGATACTACATGCCCATATCTACAGGAGCTAATAGAAAGGGATACGAGCCTCTTTCTTAGAATTCTATCTATCTTGATCTAAAACTCAGACTTAGGAAATAGGAAAGAGAGAAAGCTATGAGTGCTTACTCAACTAACAAAACAGGAAGTGGAACATCTATAAAACAGTGGATTGGATGGATTCTATACTATAATAAACTAGCAAGAGAAGCAAGCCCAAATAAGTGGTAGATAGAATACCCGGCCTAGCTTGCTCTAACCATAAAGGATTTTTGAAACATCCAACTACCGAGCTATAAGAAGAGAGCTACTAGCAGCTAAGCTACATTCCCATCTAGCTACTATAGCTATGGAAAAGGCAGACTAAAGCTTAGTATAGAGACCTTCTTACAGAGTGCTCCATCCCTGGAAAGAGCATAATACCATATTAGCGCATACTATCCTTTTGGGGGAAAATGGCGATCTCTAGCTACTATCAGACAGAGGAATAATAGCATATAGCAAAAAATGCCTAATAGAGGAGCTTCTATCCTTATTAAACTAAGAGGCAACGGAATTAAACTAAGAGGCAACGGAGGAAGGGATGGGCCTAACCCCGGAAGGAAAGACTCCATTTTAGCCCAGCTCGGTAAGAACAATCATCATATAAAAGGAAGCAAGGACCGGGACCGGGCTAGAGCACTCTCTATCGTCCTAACAGCCGATCACGCAATTAGAGCGACTAACCTTTGTCTTGCGCAACAGAAAACATAATATGGGGTACGGTACGGGACGCTACTAAAGTACTTTAGCGCTTCAATAGCCGACTTGGACTGGACCACTTCATTTGTTTGCTGCGGCGTAATAAAACATTATTGATTTATTGATTTCCCACTTACTTTAGCTTAGCCTCTTCTTCTATTATATACAATTAAAGTAAAGCATTGATTTCCCACTTACTTTAGCTTAGCCTCTTCTTCTATATACAATTAAAGTAAAGCACTGAAAAAAGAAAAAAGCTTCTATCGACGACTCAGCTTATCTCTACTACTCCCATAAAAAGTCAGAATGAAATGAAAGTGGCACATTTACACCAAGGTGGGCATCTAGCGCATCTAACATCGACAAAAGCAGGACTCATTCTTAATTTCCGGAGAGATTCCCCAATGCAATGATTTAGAAAGTGACTTAGATCTCATATTATACTTAGACAATTACTTAGGCCGATCTGGTTCCTAGCAGTAAAGTATTAAATTACCCATTCCTTGTTTCGTTCCTTGGGTTGGGAGTGGAGAGGGAATTTCATGGATAGGTAAGACTGAGCTCCACAGAGATAAGCTACTAAAGCGGATCTAATACATATATGTATACAATGGAAATTATGAGAAGCAGCTACACAGGCAGCAATATTGTACTTGTTCTGTTCCTCGCATCTTATCTTGTATTCCATGCTTATATTCTGACTGTCTTGCTTTGAAACCAACACCCCTCGCCCTCATTCCCGCACTGCTTACTTATACACCCTCGCTTCGTAGTTAAAGAATACGCTACCCCATCAAAAAACTGGATCTTAATAATAAGGAATCACACTCTAGGTACCATGATACTTGAACTAATGCCTCTGAGAAGCAAACTCACAACTGGGAGATCCACTAGTGCTTAAACCTACCGGTCCGGATGGCTTTACTGCCTTGTTGTGAGCCTCGTTTTCAATCTAACTTTGATGTCCCTAAGTCTCTTGCTTCTAACTCCGAGTATGCCACTACTTGATTTGCTTGTTTGTTCCTATGAACTTCATTATTATACCCATTACTGGAATTTGCATCTACCTCCCATCTTATATAATTAAGTAAGGAGGCCGCTTCGAAGTTATTCTGGAAAATCGCAGCAAGCAGGTAAGGGATTTGGTTCATGGAGGGCCTTCTCTATCGGGACGCCTTCCGCCTCTCTTTCCAGAGCTCGTTACTGATGCCGCTACGTCCTATAAGGCAGGGTTATTCCTCCCATTGGGAAGAGAAGACAGGAGGCACCAGGTCCTGCTTTTGGAGGTGAAATGGTAGGCTTCCCTTCGGTCGGAAGCAAGGATCGCTTAAGTAATCCCATTTTTTATTCTTTTTCTTATTCACATAAAGCAAAGCACAGAAATCAAATACTTTAATCACGCGATTATACTGTGTGAATTCCTGTCAACAGTAAAGCTTCCGATCGCATCGCCACTCTGTCAAGGGAATATTATGAGCTTCACTCCCTTATCTTATATTATGGGAAATTAGCATAGCTTACTTATGGGGGTCGAAAGTACCTAGCTGCCTGAAGAAATATAGAGCAGCCGTAACATTAGCATAGCCACAACTCGAACTAGCTATTTGCCTTGGGGATTGATTTATTAACTAGCTATTAGCCATTGGTGGATTAATTAGCCCAGCAGACTATAGCTTCGACATTAGCATAGCCAATGAATTAGACAGACTTCGCCTACCTAGCTCTAGCTGATTGTTAAGGTTGGTTTATAATAATACTTTCTGGAATTCCGACTTAAACTCTTCTGCTCCTGCCTAAAATTATGTGGAGTTCAACCACCCCTTTTATTCTTTGACTTACTACTAGCATAGCATCCTTAGAAAAGGGATATCGACCCTCATTCTATAGTTGTAGGCTGCCACTACTCACTCCGCTTGAACTCTGACTGCCCTACCTTTGAGTACGACTTTCTTGCCTTTCGTTCTTCAACTACCAATTAAAGTTCTTTCTTTAACTAGTGTCTATGGTCCTTACTTGCCCACTCTATTAGCTTTGAGTCTAATACTGCCTTATTTGCATTGCTTGGGTTCAGGCTTGTTACCTTGCTTCTCATTCTTATACCTACTGTTTTAATTCGACAAGCGCCAAGAGAAAAGAAGTTGTGTGAAAGTAAGGGGAGTATGGAGTTGAGTTACTATATATGAGTTAGGTAGTATGGAGTTGAGTCGAAAAAAGAATAAGCCGGATCTTCAACTAGGTAAGGATCATAAGCAGTATAAAAGTAATAAGTGGTAAGCTAAGCGGGAAAGAAATAAGTGGTTTCGTCCCATCCATATGGAAGAAAAAGGAGGATCATCTCTTTTCTTATACCCACGGTAGCGGTTAAACTATAAAGGGTAGCGGTGTGTACTCTCTCTCATTCATTGAATACCAGTTCAAGAAGCGGATTCCTATTGATCAGAAACAGATGAAGCAGTAGTGCGGGTTGGTTTTGAGCAAGCGGGAACGAAAGAAGCAAGTATGGTAGGATCCATCTGCTTCAAATCAATTCTATTGCGCCATGTTCAAAGAATCGTATCTACAGGACAGCTTTGAGGTGCAGTAGCTAAAGAAAGCAAGAAGGGAGGGTAAGGCTATGATCAAAAGTAAGGGCTGCTTTGCTGCTGAGCTGGTGCCGGCAGTTAGAAAGTATTGGTAGCCCCAGTTTCGTTCTTCAATTCAGACTTTCTTATTTCATTATTAGGGCGTATCAGTTGTTTGTCCCGTTGCTTGTCGAGTGAAATTCTTATTTACATTTTGCGAATCCTTTTTTGATGTGCTACATCATACCTATACTCCTGTACTACTTAGTGCAATTCTATGCTATACTACTGATTCCTATTATTGTTATTACCTCTATACAGAGTTACAAGCAGGGGGGGCAGTCAAACAATCATCCAAGCACGGAGTCACAGAGCAGTTAGCAAGAAGAAAAGTAAGGATAGCAAACCTAGATCCCGGACATAGGGCAGGGCATTTAGGTCAGTAGTGGATTTCCATGTTGTGTCTCGAGCTACCATATTCGAAGTAGTGATTGTATTCCGATAGGCGGTAAGTCAGTATTTTAAGCACTAGCTCGATCCTTGTCAGTAGAGTGTATTAGTCTCGTTAGCATTAGTTACATATAGCAGGTTTTTCACCAATTATTGCTAGCAGTTATGGCGGTAGCAGGTCTAGTTTGGTAGTTGAGGGGGCATACTATAATACAGAAGAAAGTAAGGCCAATAAGCAGTAAACTGAGGCTTCAGCGGTTAAAGCATTTACCTAATCTAATATAATACAACAGAATATCTTCTTATACAAAATACCAGAATACTAAATGGAATAAGGGACAACTGCAGGCGGGAGCGGCAGGCGAACACCCAAAAGTCAGAATTCCAGGTAAGAGGTAGAGGCTAGTAAAGCAGAAAGGGAATAAGAGGTGCTCTAGTTCTAAGTTCGGGAAGGGACAGGCGGGTTTGCTATTCAAAAACTAGTGTAAGCCCGCACCGGGTCAATCAATCCCTCTTTGTTGCTATGTTTTTTCCCAGGTTGTTTGTATGGGTTTATTTCTTGAAGGAGATGCCCAAAAGTATTTGGCTGGGGATTGGGTCGGTCTAGTCTGGATGAATGAGTGCCACGAGTTAATGCTGCTACGAATGAGGAACAAACAAGCCCATAATAACGAGTTAATGCTGCTACGAATGAGGACCGCCCAACTCTCTTGCTTGTATCAATAGAAACACGACCTACCTAAATAATAATTGTTATGTTTGCTGAATACCCGTGATAAAAGAAATGAGAATTGCAGGAGCTATCTTGAGACTGCATTTCCCTAATCAAATGGCGATGTATTAGTAGTGAAAAGAATCATCGATATTATCCAACGCAGGCTAAGGGAGTAGGGCAAGAGTCAATTATCAAACTAAACCATAGACAGGGAAGGGGCTGTTTTCAGAATGCAGGATGACAGTGGAGTCAATGCTCTCCTAGCCAACGAGATGCAGGATGACAGTGGAGTCAATGCTCTCCTAGCCAACGAGTCTGGGCCTGACCCCGGAAGTGAAACAATCATATGGGTTTATCTATTTTGTGTCAAGGACCAACTAATGAAACTTTAGGACCCGCACCGCACTCTGTAAAGGAAAACAACCTTGTTCTCTCTTTGCGCCAAGGACAAAGGAAAACAAGTCAGACTTAATAGCGGGAAAGCAAGCCCAACTTAATAGCGGGAAAGCAAGCCCAATGGGTGCGCTTTAAAGAAAGGAAAGTCAGACTCAGATATAAGACAAAGGAAAGCAGGGCTAAAGCGCCTCGGGTCAAGCAAGTAAGGGAAGGGAGTTTACCGCCAGCACCTAGACTGGATACTGGACCTAGAACAGAAGGAGACTCTCCTCAAGGCATCTATAAAGCTGCGCTTTCCTTCGCTTCAAAAGCCTATAAGATATTCTCTTTCCGGACTTGCTTCTTTTTCTTCATGGGATCAGACTCATTTTGTTGTCCCGACGATAACATTGATTGTCCCGTTCCGCTTACCGCCTCTAAACGAACCCCTTTCTTGAAACTGAAAATAGCTTTCTTTTGAACCCGGTCGATGAAACTGGAACAGGCAATTTATTCTTATCCCTTTAACTACACTTGTAGAAGCAGTGCGAATGGAACCGATTTGGGTGGGGTTACAGCGCTAAGTACTTAATTAGATAGAGCTTCGAGTGTGGGTTCCGTTTGATATCCTCGTTTCTAGCTTCAGTTTGTATACATATCATATATATACAGTTTCGTTTCGGCGGTGAAACTACTTTGAGCGTAGAGCTGCAGGAGCAAGCCTCTTTAAACAGCAATTTCTTTCTTATCTAAGGTTATGGTATGGAAGCGCAGTAAAGACAATGAGATGAATAAATGAATTAGGAAATCCTGCTATACTCGAACAGAACACCTTTCTACAGCTTCGGATCCAGGCGCTGCTCTATCTGCTTACATTCTTTTAGGCTCTGTTCTAACAACTTACTTTCGTTACTTTTCATCTACTACAGGCAGGCAATGAACTTAGAATATTTCCTGCGCCACCAACCTATTTAACTGTAATTAAAGAATCAGAGGTGAAGTAGTCGTCAGCAGCAATAAGGGAGTTGTTGACCATGCAGTGTCAGTTCATTTTCATTTCGCTTATGTGCTCTCAAGAACAGTAGATAAAATTCCTGGGGAGTTGGAAAAGAAAGAGAAAGATATGAAGCGGTTAGGTAACAAATATCTATAACGGGTGCTGGTGCTCGAAAGATTACTGTTTTCACGGGGAATCTGAAAGGGCAGCTGCGTGCAAGTCAGTTGCAAGCGGGTCAGTGTCTGTTCCTGTTGTAACTTCCATTATTGTCTTCCCTGGCCGCAAGATATGATAAATTGGGTAGGTAGCCTAAAACAGGACTCATTCTAACAGAGTTCTTTGTTGAAAGTGGGTTTTAAAATAAAAGAGAAAAAAGATCTTATGCGCTTAAAGCTACTTCTGAAGCAGAATCCTGAAATTATGTTTCTGTAGCTGCCGGGGGAAAGGAAAGAAAGGGTGTTGCCGACTCGAATGAAGCAGCAAAGTCAGTGGTAAGCGGTTAAGAATAGGGCTCTGTTTAATAGATGTTGGTATAACTAATGGATGCGTTGGTATAACTAATGGATGCGTTGGTATAACTGACCTAGTGCTCTTTCTAGCTAACCTAATGCTATTCCTATAAGTAAAGAGTATTTCCAATTTGATGATAAACTACAGGATCAGCTACTTAGGACTACTGCGTATATTCAGAATGGAGTTTTTTATCGTATAGCAAGATCAGAAGATGGGAGAAGAACCTGGTGTTGAAACAGGATCGGGCACATGCTTTTAAACAGGAAGTGGAGCAAGAGGCGAGAGATCCAACTCTGAACTGGCTTGGCTGACGAGGTCGGGCGCGGCACAGGACTCAGTTAAGCAGACGCAAGTGGGTGGCGGGTCCTAAAGTAAAGCTCTTGTGTATAAGTCTGCAAGTGGAGTTCTAGGTCAATTCCCTGGGGTTAACATTCTCTCAGCAGGATCTGATTCAAAAGAAAGAGAGGGTTTTATCTAATAACACTTGTTTAAGAAACCATATTAATCCGCTGCCATATAAAATTATAAATTAATACAAAAAAAAGAAATTATAAATATTAATTTAATGTTTAGATCCGCGCTTGTCCTACTGGTAATGCCAGCTTCTACTGGCCAGATCTACAAATAGACAGACCTTATTCCAGATCCACAAATAGACCTTATTATTGTATTGGATTTTCACGGAAATTCTCCTGTATGGAAATTGAACTGCATAAACAACTGTAGGATGTATCATATAAGAGATTGAGATTAATATAGATAGGCACTTACTTTGAGGTACTGTAGAGAGAGAGAAGTAACCGTGCCCCCAAACTCTGAATTTCAATAACTTAAGTATCATCATTCTACCGAGGATTAATGATTTCCCTCTATCTCTTAACCCTTACCCGGCATCAGATCTTATTCACACCCTGGTTCCGGACAGTATCCATCTTCTCGTGGCGCCAGTGAAAGTGAAATTCTCTTATTGTAGTTTTGCAAGAGAGCTCAATTCCTGTTTAACTGGATTCGTATGACTCTCGGATCTATCTTCTTAGCTTAGGGTAGGAGCGACGAGCAGGTCCATGTGATTAATCATAAATGCACTATAACAACATTTCGGGAGGCAAGATTACCCCCTTCCACATTTGATGTAGGCAAAAGGGTTAAAGAAAAAAGCCTAAGGTCTCCTGTGTTACCAACGCAACGAAAGAGAGGGAATCCACAGTGCCCGGAATTAGCAATTTTAAGTCCGCAGAAGAAGCAAGGGAATTAGCTTAGGAACCTGCAAGTTACGTTCGAGCAAAAAAACCATAAATCGGAGAGTCTAAAGCAGAAGATAGATCTGAAGCAGACTCATAAGCTGCATTATAAGCTGTATGGTATCAGAATGTTGGTGATTAGAATGGACTTATTTACCCTTTACTTGGATTATGTTCTTCTTGTCTTGCCCTTAACCGACTCGCCTTCTTGCCCTTAAACTCTAAATCTTAGTTTGCAGCCCGACCCTTGTTGTGGTCCAAGCACCTTTACTCTACTTAACTTAGTCAAGCTATGATTTATTATACAAGAATATAGAGTATCTCCTATTTCTTGATTAGCTATTTGAAGAGGGGCGAACCGAACATATGAATTATAGCCTACTAATTCAGTAAAGACATGACTCTTTCCTTTCTTAGTAACCGTAGCAGTAGAGATGATCTTCTTGATACGACAGACAAGCACCAAAGAGAGACTCAACTGAAGTATACCACGAATTTCTCTGGGGACATAAGGCTTTCGAACGGGAACCTAACCTGCAAGCAAGCGCTTTTACGCACACTCGGGTGCCTATATGTATATGAGTGATTTATCCTTAAGAACGCTTTGTTTTGATCCGCATGTAGAGCGCTCAATTCCATGATTCTTCTGTTTATTTGCTATACTCCATTTGTTTATGTTCTTCTATTTGTTTACGTTCTTCTATAAGCAAAGAGCCCCTTCGATTCACAGAGCAGGTCCGGTCCGGGGGGTTACTTTTGAATTAGATAAAATGGGTGAGGGTGGGTGCACTCACACTGCAGCAAGCAACGACGTTAGTGAGCTTTTTGGAATATTTTAGAGTCTTTTTCAGTTCCACTTGAACCCGTGTTGGCGGCGAGGGAGGTTATTTACGGAGCGATGTTGGGAAGAAAGAGGTATTGGCTTTGAAGCATCAGCAAGATAAGATCTGGATCAGTGTATTGACTTTTTCTATACGTGAAATGATAAAAGTAATAATTTCGTTTCATTATTTAAGAACAGAAAAGAAAGAATGGAATTGCTGCTGTTGTCCTGGGGAATGAATAATCTAATAAATTGTATCCGGTGTGCACTTCTCCCATTTGGATTTCCTTTTCACTCAAACATTCCTTACTCCAATGCGAAAGAACAAGCAAGGGGTAGATCAAAGTTGTGCTAATGCTTACTCTTGGTGGGGGCGCGGGATGCTGATTCTTTGTGATGTTTACTGTGCTTCCATCTTTGGCTTAAAGATATTATTTAGGATAAGGAGGCCAGCCACTTCCTACATTTATGGCAATGAGCAAGCAAGTGTAATACAATAAATAAGGTCTGAATGACTTTCCTTTATATGCCCACGTAGCAAGTGAGTTTCTAGTTTGTTTGTTTTTCACTTAAAGAATTAATATGCGCACTCCTATTCTAATTCTTCAGGTTGTTGACTCTCTTTCTACATTTAAAATAAATAAGCTTCAGGTTGTTGACTCTCTTTCTACATTTTTCATAAATAAGCTTATTTTATTATTTTGTTGTTTTTTGCCTAGATTCCTTCCTTCTGTAAAACCAATAACAGCGCTAAGCACTAAAGTAGAGTATCTTAAAGCAACAGACTCAGCCAGCGGGTTCGGTCGATTTGGCTCAAGAGGATGGGGGACTTCGACTTTATCGAAGCAGCACATGAGTCAGAAGGGTTGTTACTTTTTACCTAGTGCGGGGGACTGTGGACTCCCTAAAAAACCTGCTCCGCTCTACTTTGTACGAAAACAAACATAGTAATGCAGCTTTGTAAGAAAACAAACATAGTAATGCTTTGTAAGAAAACAAACATAGTAATGCAGCTAAATGGGAGTCTTACATGAACACTGGAGTCTTTCTTACATGAGCACGCGCATTTGATCTTTTACTTGGTTGGTCCGCCGCGATCTATAACATAAGTAGGGATGCCGTCCACTCGAATAGCACCAAGGTAGCGATAGGGAAACAACCTGTGGATGGATTGAATCCTTCGCAATGGAAATGAACAACAACAAAGACATACCCCCTTTTACTATTGATACTTTTTTAAAAAATATTTTATACTAATTATTATACTATATTATTATACTATATTATTATACTATCTATATTATTATACTATCTATATTATTACTATTCTATTTCCGGACACAACTCTTCCTGTTTTCCTTGTTTGTTGACATAACTCTTCCTTTTTCGTTGTTCTCATAGCAGCATTCCGCATAGGAGAACTTTAGTCATCATGACGACGTTCAGGAAACAGGAAGCTGCCCGATTCCCAGTAGGCTCTTCACCCCTGTTTCTGACAGGCCACAGGTCTTCCCCCCAAAAGAATCCTGAACAATCTGTGTCGTCTTGTCTGCCTACTTGTCTGCGTGTTTAGTAGTTGCTTGGCTGGCGCTTGTTTGTTCACTATAATATATTGATGCAACAATTAATTTACTCTACTCGGCTGCTGGCTTAGCTCCAAACTAATAAGTCGACTTCTGATCTTGTGTTGTGTACGGGGGTTTCTTCTTGTACTGATATGGAGGAATTGACTACTCAGTGAAATTCCTGCACTTATGGCTTTTAGCCTTAGACAGGTATTCTTTGGCTTTAAGTCAGTGTAGCCTAATCCTTTTGTGGAGTTTCAAGAATGAGATGGAGTGGTGGCAGGGTGAAGTAAGCGTTGCAACACCAAAGCAAGCTGCAACGACAAACGAGGCTCTAAGCGAGTAAGTCAGATTTCTAGTAGAACTAAAGGATAAAAGTAATAAGCCTAGGACGGATAGTCCGAATCAAAGATAGTAAGGTAAGACCAATAGGCAGTATTTATTATCTTATCATACTAATATATGGAGGAAGGTATGTACTGAAATAGAGAAGTGGCCGATTGTACCTATGTCAATACAGGTTGAAAACACAGAAAGGTAGCCGCCAGCAGCCCCATTATTAGCAGTAGCCGTGCCTAGTTATGCTTTGTTTGTTGAAGTAGAGTTATGCTTTTTAGTCTATCAGAGCAGAGCACTAGTTCAATCTATAATGGAGTAGGTTGCTTGTCCGGTCTCGTACGCTATACGCTAATAGAAACGGGCTTCTACTCCGACATCATACTTTGTAGTTCGAGTGGAATCTCTAGTTTCGTCAACAAACCCTGTTTTTGTTTCTAAACTTAAAAAAAATAGAACTATTGGTTTTTGCCCTTAACAGAGACAGACCTTAGCTTAGCCCTGATCCTTATTTCTAGTACTTTTAAGTGAAAGCGCCATTATAAGTAAAGTAAGCTATGCAATGTGTAAACTCCTACTTATTTATCGTGGGCAAGGAGTTACAGTACAGCACCGACACAATCACTTCTCTCTACTGCCTGATTTAGAGGGCTTTCACACCTGCATTTACCTGATTTCTAGTGCTTTTCACCTATGTTCCAGAATAGCTAATCGCCGTTACTTTAGGTCGATAACACCCCTGCTCTTGTTTCATCGTATAGCAAGTTCAAAGAGGGTATCCCGGGTCAGTTAATGTGATAGTGACTTTTCTAAGGATCTTGAAGTGGCAGAAGATGCAACAAAAAGGTAAGTAAGTTTAAAGAAGAAGCTGATACCCACCCCCATAGACTTGTTCTCATAACTAGAGAAGGACAACAACCCTGCAGCTTGCTACAAGGCTTCCACTTTTACTATTTTAACTTGATCCTAGGAATGGGCCAGCACCCGCAAAATTAACCCTTTTGCAAGATAATGGTCTATCTTTCAACCAATCAAATAAGATCTATAGTAAACAGTTAGACTGTAATTACTACTAGAAAGAGGGAATACGAGAATCGGCTACTGGGGCTGGCTGATAGATCTAACAAACAAATAGGAACTGGGCTACTACCTCTAATACTAAAAACTGGGAAATAGGATTTGCTCTACCACTTAATAGTCTGCTTTTCTTGCTTTTAATGCCCCCATCTCCCATCTCAACTAAATTAGCTGCCCGCCTCTCTCGCTCCTAACTTCTATTCTGAAGGCTCCTTTCTTTGAATCTGACTTATGAGCTAGGGCCCTACTTCACTAGCTAGCTATCAGGCGGACTTTACTGTTTCTTGGAGGAATGGATCCACTCTATGGTAAATCTCCACTATACTAGTAGCGGCAATGGAACTGGGGAATCGGATTTCAACTAGTAATAAGCAATAACCATAATTCTACTTTATTTTGGACAGGACTTCTCTACCCGAAACAGGTAATCGAGCCACCGCTTTTAAGGCTACAACTACCGATTCGGATCTTTGTTATCAATACCTATAGGCTTATGCTCCTAACTCGAAATATCCTTGCTTTCTTTAACTAATGACTTGTATTCTTCCTATGCTTATAGGCGTTCTGTATTGATTAATATAAGATAATCTAGTTAGTTCCCTCACCAAGACACGTGTTATAAGTCAAGTCCTACTCGCCTGCCCTTCCTCTACAAAAATATGATATCCATGAGGCTGGCGCTTGGCCACCCCAGCTCCACAGCCAGCTTCGCTGCCCTTACTTTCCATTCATTCTCATCGCCAACACAAAAATTATCCTTTACTTCAGACTTAGACACAAGCAACAGGACTTGCTTCTGCCCGGAACTATAAATAAGGAACCGGACTGGACTAACAAGGTGTTTCTTCCTAAAACAGGACTTGCACGTAAGGAGCTAAGAGCCGAGAGTTAAGTTACCAGTGGTTACTATTCAACATATAATGTTAGAGTTATTGTATTCATTCTATATTCAAGAAGCAACGATGATTGGGAACAAGCTGTGAGCAGGTAGAGCATAGTCAGAGAACATGTAACATGTGAGCTCTAGAGTGTAGTTAGTTTCTGGGTATGCTATTGAGTTAGTCGAACAAGCAAAAGAAATACTGTAGCGTTTGCGAGCGGGCTGTTTACACTTTCTACTTAAGCGCTCCATGGGCATTCGTTCTTAGTATAATGTAAGGGCGGATATTGTCTTCAATTCTGAAGTCGTAAACTCTCACTTCGATTTCTGAACCAATCATAACCTTAACTTCCTGAAACTAAACTTGATGCTTGACCTTGAACTGAAGGATTCTCGTCGCCAATAAAATAAAGACGGATGACTTTCGTTCGAACTGCATCTAATCCTGCTTCAAAGCGAGTACTTTCAGATTCCCCGACAAAGAACTAAAACGAAATAAGCTAACGTGCCTCGAATCTGTTTATTGTGTCCTATACTCACTAACACTATAGGAACTCTCTAATGCGGCTTCTTGAACTCAATTGTTCTTTTACTCACTAACACTATAGGAACTCTCTAATGCGGCTTCTTGAACTCAATTGTTCTTTCGCCGTTACTTGTTGCGTTGCGGCTTCTTGAACTCCTGCTTGAGGCAGCCTCGTGCTTAAGGAGTTTGCCGGCAGAAGTAGAGAATTAGAGTCGAACATTGTGTGCATTACTTATAGACCTACTCCGAGGTAACCTAACAAACAGCATTGCTATTGCTTTCAAACTCACTTATTGCGCCACATTATTCAATATTGCTTGCTTGAGACATGAATTCCAAGAGAACAGAACGAATATAGGCATCCGAGCGCTAGACTAAAAAGTGCTACATGGAATTGTTGCCCTGTTCCCTCGTTTGTGTTGTGAGAGCCATTGAGATACCTTCTACTTCAAGTGATAGTGCCATAGCTTTTCCAGCTTTAGCTTGTTGGGCGAGTTTGAAGCCAGCTAATACGGATTTGCTTGTTCTTTCGATCTACTACTTGCTTCTTGTTCCGTTGCTTTAAGAATAGAATAGATCCGTAATAGTAATATAGTAATCCGACTCCCGACTCTGAGGCAGTATCCTGTCGTATCCATAAGCCCCGCCCTTGCTTATTGAAGATGGTGCACCTCGTTAAGGAAAATGTTATTTAGGCTATAATGCTTTAGTTTAGAAGAGTCAACAAAACAAGCAATGCTAACATTATTGTTATCTTATCGTTTCAGGGCGCGCCAGGCACCTACAAATAAATGAAATAGAAAATGGCAATAGTAACCTCACTCTCCACATATGCTATACAAGCCAAGCTTTCTTTCTCTCAAAAGAATTCCTTCCTGCTAAGGCTAACAGGCTGGCTAACACACAAAAAGGAAACTAACAACTATCGCATAACTCACTAACGCCGAAACAAAGAGAAATCGAAAGAATTAGAATAAGCGGTACTAAGGTAAGGAAGGACTGATTGATTGCTTTTAACACCTACGTTAGCACAACGGAACAATCAAATCAAATAATGTAGCGTCCCCCACTAGGCGAAATTGAATCATATAGCTTATTAGAAATGAATGGAGTATTACCCACCTGGACGGTGGCCTTATGCACAACCAACCTCTGGCTAAGTTCAACAGTAGGGCCTGCCTGCCTGTGTGAAGTAAACCAACCATGAATGGAATGAAAAGCAAGCAAGAAAGACTAACTAACGCCCTTGTCTTGTATTAATAAGATAAGTCGCACATGAAACAATAAATCCCTTAATATGATCCACAACTACAAGTAAATAAAGTAGTTACCCCCGAAACAACAATAAGTGCTAGCGCAGCGGTTTCTGCTAACGCACCCGGCCCGGAAACTCAGTCCTTATTCGCAATAGAACTATCACAACATCTATACTCTTGCACCCGTTATTACATCTATACTCTTCGTTGCATCTATACTCTTCGTTACATCTATACTCTTGCACCCGTAATAAGTACTGTACTCTTTATTATTTCGTTCACGCTCCCTCCCGCGGGCAATAGTATCTTCATCTAAACCTGTCGCTTCAGCATACAGACCCTTACACTAGCCACGAAAACTCCAATAGGCGGCACCACTCCACTCACGTTAGCACAAGCAAACAGAACTACCAGCAACAGCACAAGCAAAAGAATTAGCAACAGCCGCAAGCCACAGAACTAGCAACGAAACGACTAACACACCTTATTCTAGTTTAGCCAAACGACTAACACACCTTATTCTAGTTTAGCCAGCAGCTTTCCTATACGCTATCTTAGTCACATAACTCACATACATTAGCACTTAAGCGAACTCGAAACTCAGGCTTTTATTCAACTCACTAACGCACCTGCTCATAAAAACAAAAGGGGGGAAGGGGTTTTTACACAATTCTATAAATCATGATGTGCACTTATGACTTTCAACCGGATACTTGACATGAGACTGCTTGCCCAACCAACCCTGTATACACAAATGCAGATGAATCACAAAAGAGTTCGTTGATATAGTTCGAAATCCCTAGTGGCCTGTGTGTTCTATGTAAAGTAAGAAAGAAAAGAATCACAAAGGTAAGACAATACTCACTAACCCGCCTCGCAAACTATACCCCTTGCTTGTTCCCAGCAATTGCATCTAGTTGTAGCATCTGAAATAATAGGAAACAGAAACTAACTCCTTTGTATTTATAGGAATAAGTAACATACATCGGCACGGCACCCCTAATGTTAGCGCAAAAACAAGCTTAGCTTAGTACATATAATGCGTTAGTGGCTCTCTAACCTCACTGTGAAATTCACAACACTGCGTCCACAAACTCACTGCATTGCTTACTTATTACCAGCTTACTCACTTAAGAAAAACCATACTTATGATCTCTTCCTACTCGATCTTCTAGGGCCACTTATTACTTGTTGCCATTACTTATAAGCTAGAGGCAACCTTACCCTTAACTCACTCATAGAACATAGGCAGACTAAGCACTATAAGATAAAGACAGAAGCACGCACCGGACATAGGCAAACAAACTAAGCACTATAAGATAAGGACATGGGCACTGTTACTCTAAACAAACAGCCAGCCTCCCTTTTGCTTTCAAACTCAGTTATTACTTGTTGAACACAGCCTTACCGCTCGCCCTTTCCTTTACTTTAACTAACCTCTTTATCCCTTTCCTTTCTTATGCTTTTTTAGCTCTCTATCTAAGTCATTCCCGGAGCCTTACTCACCTGCTAAAGCAATATTGTTTCTATTCTATGCTTTCTTTCCTTCTGAAGCACATTGTAGTGTAGTATGGTTTCCTTTTGCGCTCCGTTGAACGAGTGAAGTTGCTTGTTTTGGCCCTTAAATCCATAAATAAGGGAAAACAGCCTTAACTGCGATACACTAAATATCTAATTTCTGTTACTCGGCGCAACATTGCTTTCTCAAAAACTCTCTCCCGTAAGCGCAGATCAAAGCTGCTTCCATACTTAATCAAAGCAAAAGCTGCTCCCGTACTTACTATAATCTATAATTCTCTGAACTCAAAAAACGAAGTTGTTGTCCGCTCGTTGCTTTAAACCAGCTTACTACTGGCTCAGCATAACTCTCATAAGTTCGTGTTCCATCGTGAATATAAGAGTAGTTGGTTAGGCGTAAGGGGTCAGCAGCAATGATAGTTTATGAGAGAACAATCGGATCTTCCGCGCTAAAGGATTCAATTAAATCCTATCTTATTGAGCATCAATCAGTGAAGAGAATAATTGGAATTGAAGCACAAAAAAGCCGTATAGGGGGCCTAAGCTTCAAAACAAAACTACCTACTTACTTTATTGCTTTCATTGCAAAACCAACCACAAAAGAAGGAATTTAATCTACCTAGCCTAGACAATCAATATATTAAGAAAGATTCAACCTACTCTCCACAACACTATAACACCGATATGATACGTTAGCATCCATAAACTATAATTAGCGTGTTGGCTTTGTTGCTTTCTTTCTTCCCTAAAGCTTCCTTACGGGGTTAAAGTGAGGGAACGAGATATACGATACTTAAGGGGATACGCCTTTACTTTCAACTGCTATTGCAACAACAGTTGGACCAGTAGGGCAGGGCAAGTAAGATAATTGAAAAAGGAGTAGCATATGATTTCAGTAAACAATTAATATGATCCACAACTAATGAATAGAGGTAGAAGTACCTAATGCAATATGGGTATGTAATCTACTTACTTAACTAACTCGCTCCAGTTCTCGTCACACTAGTAGTTGTTACTCGTTCCGTTGTGCTAACGCTAGTTCTTTTGCACACTTATTTCCGGAATGGAAAAGAAAGAGTTAAGTGATTGATACCCTCGTCAATAGCTCCAACTGCATTGTGCCATGCGTCATCTTTCATTCAAGGATTCTTATTACTACTGTGCATGTAGGGGTTTGGTTGTGCTCTCTCCAAAAGCGTGCTGTGCTGTTACAGAAGCGGAGGTAAGGTTAAGCAATTCAATTGTAAGCTAAGCGCGCTAAGTTTGCAAGAGAACTCATTGGCAGAGCGGGGTGCCGATATGAGTGATTTAAGTGAACGGTGAGTTTAGGAGCTCCATCTAGTAAGTAAGGACCTCAATGAGTGATAAAAGTGTTGGGAGTAAGGAGTGTTGCACCTAATCCCCATTCATTAGTGGAGCTCGGGTCAAGAAGCTCGTATCCGTATTGAACAAGCAAGTCATAAAGTCAGTACAGTTTTTCAACCTGGTTGGTGTGTTGCGTTAGATGACTCTTCTGGTAAATCCATCATTAAGCCCCCCGAAAGTGGAAATGCATATTAGACCTAGAATCCTGTATTTCAAACTCGACAACGCTTGTTTATTGCTCTTAATTCTATGTATTATTCGCCTTTGTTGCGCTGTTTGTTTGTTGCGCTTACGTGAGGGGAACAGCCGGGCTCTTTCTCTTCAACTGAAAACTGGTATCGCATTGGAGTTTGGCCTGATAGAAGTCAACCTTCAATTTCAAATGAATTAGCCGCTTCATATATATTTAAGTAAACAACTTCTCTAAACACAGCATACATATTACTTATGGAACACAGGTAGAACACAGCACAGCAGCATAGCTTCAACCCAAAGAAAACTCAGATTATAGGCGCACCCCGGAAAGTCAAATAATGGAATATCTGCACCCCGGCCTTAAGAGAGACCTTAGTCGACAGAAATGGATACCTTAGCCTTTCTTGAAGACAGAAACACTTAGTATACTTTTTCATAAGTTTAAGCCAGAGTAAGAAAATGAAAGTAGAGTCGACTCAAGAATTAGCAGGAGCAGTTCCAGTTCTAGTGTAATCTCCTAGTTCGAGTGCTAATGTTGTCTACGCGACAGGAATTAACTGATTACCCTTACCTTAGCCCCAGTTGTCTTAGAGAATTGCCTGCTGTAGTTTCATCCTTGGTGTTTCATCCTATACAGAAGCGGAATCGACTCTCTTTGCGAATACTGAGGTGTTGTCCCCAGGTGAAAACAGAACTTATAATCACTCTTAAACACAGGAATAAAACACATAACTTGTAACAACTTGTGAAGAAGAGGTGCGCCACTCCACGCTTAAGTAGAAAGTGTCAGCAGCAGCAAGCGGGTAATCTTTGAATCCTGAAAGTGAGGTTCGAAGCACTGAATAAGGATCTTGGATATTTATTACTTGACTCTCAGATCTATGTTTAATTAGGATTTTTTACTTTAAGATCCATCTATGTTTATTAAGTGTCAATGACGTATCAGACAGAGCCATTAGGGGAGCAAGATAGGTGGTAATCCTTTTCAATATTAGTTTATCCAGGACTTGTTTTCGAGCGCCGAAGCTGTAAGTGATAGAACTAGCGTTAGCGCAACTCTCAATCAAAGATCAATTTATTCACTGATGCCGCCATATATCCATAAAAGGACAATGCACCTAGAAACTATGTTCCCTTATGCGCCTACCTAAGCAGCTTATTGGTTCTTGAACCCGAGCCTTGATGCCGCTTCTTGACTTTAGCCTTACTTTACTTACTTGAGGGCTTAGGCCCCTTATTGAAATTGTGTATTTCACCCATGATTCCGCTATTACTCTGAGCCTACCAACACTCAATTGAACCTTCCCTTACATATCTAGGGTTTAGTATGCCCTCGCATGGGAACATAAATGGGATGCCAGCTACTGAACTATAAGAATAGCACTAGGAATAAAGGAATGCACTCGAAACAGGGGATCTAAATGTGTTCACTGCCAGACTCGAACGACTGCCAACAAGATCGAAAAAAGCAACTAGTTCTCTGCTCTGAGGTAGGAAAGGGCAGCTTATTAGCTTATTCTAAGATGGGGAATTGACTTTGATGGGTAATTGACGGCTGCTTAGTTGTCCCAAGTACAAAGACCTATAGTTAGCAAAGCAAGGATTATCTCAAGTGAGGACAGGCTAACTTCTTCAATCAGCAATGTGCTGAGTCGCTGGTGTAGGTAATACAGAACTCGACTAATCAGTAGGTAATACGGCACTAATAAATGATAGAATAAGAGAAAAGGTAGTGTAAGGCCGATGGAAGGGGTACAATAAGACTGATCAGCAGCAAAGTGAGTCTTTGTTGGCGTAGTAGCAGCCTTGCCGTCACTAGATTCATTCCGGGGGTGGAGTTTGATGCTTCTATTCCGACTATTATTCCCAGTTGTAAGTTCGATTCTTCTGGACCTTGAGTTCGATTCTGGATTTAATAGTGCCAAGGCCATTAGTTCTGTATTGTATGGTTGAGAGCGCTGGCAGGTCGGACTACATCTTCATTCTGAGACTTATGCGTGAAATTCCCTTCCCGCCACAGCAACCAGCTCATAAAATTCGCTGACCTTGGGTTAGAGGGTTTTCAGCCTTGTCAGCATCAGTGTCATTCTATGTATCGAGTTAACATCTTAGAAGCACTTGTATCAGTCCCTATTCCTGACTTGTGAACCTACTATTATACGAAAACAAACTTCTAATTAACAGTAGGCTCAGCCCAGTATCCTCACTTATTATTTGGATTATTATCCTCATTATTGATAAGGTATCCTTGCTGTCCTGGGTTTAAACTCTTGCTACCATGTCTCTCAGACCGAGGCTCCTAACTTGAAACGGGCGTTCCCACCTTTGAGTCTTAGATGATGAACGAGAAAACTCATATGTTGCTCAGATATTGAGAAAAGAGAAGGAAGGCGGTGAGCAATGGACTTGTATTAGTAAGCATCAGAACCGAACAGGTAAGTAGAAGCTTATATTATAGGTAAGGATACCCGGCTAGCAAGCAGGCGTAAGTCAAAGGATTTCAATCATTAGTAAATAGGATGATAAAACAGGGGCGCTCGGAGTTGAACTGATTAGTCACAGAATTCAGGGATTAGAATAGTTATTTCCCTACTGGTTTCCTAGCTCTCAAGTAGTAAATAAATAATAAAAACGTAGTAGTATGGGTTACATACATCCCAAGAATAGAAATAAGTAGTAAGGCAACAACTCTAAAGTCGGAATCAAACAAAGAAGTCAGGATGACAGCGCCAATCCGAAGAGTAGAATCAGGCCCGGGTCTCTACCGTTATTCGGGACTTGCCTGCCTGGCTGTACTTTTGAACGAAAATACTATCTTTCCCGGCCCGGCACTCTTACTGGTCATACTTGGATTCTTCTGCTACTTACTCTAAAACCAGTTACCGGCTATGAGAACCCAACTACTTACTAGCAGATTGACCTTTGCTCTTCAACTCCCCACTTGCTTTCTAGAACTACGAATAAGAATCGGGGTGCCTATACTCAGAAAAAGGAAAGGTAGACTAGACGCCAGGGAAGCCAGCCTACTACTCTAACGTTGGGAATTAGGGCAGGGGTTTTTGTTTGTAAGCAAAGAAAGAGGGAAGAACGCAGCTGACAAGTACGGCTTAGCTCCTAGAACAACCCGGCTTAGCTTCTATAGGCTAGGCATTGAGTTGGCTTCTGATCGGGCGTGCATTCTTTTACTGATTGATTGATTTCTTTGATTTTATATTTGGATCTTCTAATAGTAGTCGTACTTATCTATTCTCTTATAATAATAGTAATAGTAAGCTCACTAAGATAGTACAGGACATAATCCAAGGTGGGGCAGTAAGTCAGAGTCAACCTACGAAGAAATTCTTTTGTCACCGATAACAAGAAGCAACCTAGGAATATTGAGTAACTGGGCAGGTAGTCAATCTTACTGCATTTAGTCACCAACCTTATTACTTCCATCAACAAAGCCCTACTTATAAGCTTCCAAGCCCTATTTGTTAGTGTTTGTTTTCTAATTACCTCTTATCATTCCAATAGTCATAGTTAACCCTTAGCGAAGTGAAGTCCCCTAAGGGTTCTGACCTAATTATTACTTCCCCACTTGCTTATTCAGCGGAATTATTACTTAAGAGCACAGAGCACCTGGCACTAGCTCATGTAACCTCTTATTCGAATTTATTTCACTCTTTTACTTACTTGCTCGATTCTAGCTTGTTAGGCCACTACACTAGCCTAGCGCCCTTACTATTTAGTAAAACTCTTTCTTCTCGGGATCCCTACTAGGTGCTTTCATTCATTCTCATATTGCCCAACTCAATTCTGGATTATATAAAGTTAAGGTATTGGTAGGCACTAGTGGATTCCAACTTCATAAGTATAATAAGCACTGGTTGCGTTCTTTCTCTTGTGGATCTCAACAGCCGCTACGCCCCACTCTTTTGGCTGCGCTGGCTACTGTTCCCGAGCTCTAAAGTTTGAAATACAGAATAGAAGAATAGAGTCTAAGCCCAGACCGAGCAAGTATAGGGCCTGGAGTTGAGCTAAGGGATCCATGTAATTATTTAAAGAAGGTTTTAAGTAAAAGCTTTGTTGTTATGAGCTCAATTCCTGCTTGTTATCGGTGATGGGATTCCTGCTTTATAGATTTAGTCTTGGAAACAGTAGGGTTGTTACTGGTTCATAGTTCCCATCAGCAGCAGCTACATTCCTTATTACTTATTCCCAGTTCGATCCTTATAGGCATCAGTCCAATTCCTATTCGAATCTCATAGTCAAGTGCGTTGCTACCTATTATTATGCATTGATGATACCAGCTATGTGCTATTGTATCGATACTACTGACTATCAGATTTTAAACAACGGGAGGAAGCCTTACTTTCCCAGGTCTCAAATCTGATCTCACATCTGTATTTATCTTAAATAAGTCCCAACCCCCGGCATCCTTGCACTATTTCCTATATAACCACTTTGATTGTTCTGATACTTAGTTTCGAGTACGAGGGTAAGTCTAATGTTACTGAGCTTCACCTTATTGCCTACGCTGGAACAAGTGCTTCTCATACTGTTCCTAATAATAAAGAAGAAACCTAGCGCCTTTCATTCGATAGATCCTGTATCTAAGCCCGTCCGTCCTTCCTGTCTTACATGCTCTAGTTGCTTATTCGGATCTTTTAACCAATACCGATAACAATCTAACTCATAACTAGGAATGCTATGCTGCCCAACATGATCCAACTAGAAAATAGGAATTGACACCCGACACCAAACTCAAAAGTCAGGATACTCAGGATGGTAAGGAGAATGGAAACCCAGAAGTAGCTGCTTGGCCGGATAGGAATTCTACTGCTTAGTCGCTTGATCGGATAGGGGAATCCCCGGGCGAAAAGCAATCCGCCTCAGTTTTAGGTTGAAACCGAGGACAGTGAGACTAACCGTGCGTGGTTTCGCCTGTGTACTTTTTGCTTAATATGCGGGATCAAGGGCAAACTCATAGGTTAAATCACAATAATCAAAATATGTAGTTGAGAAACGAGAGCTAGTAGAGGTAGCCTTGGAGACAGGGATATCAGATTTTGATTTATGAGAGACAGGCTCAATGGAGTATTTAAAGAGTTTCGTTGCTCCTTTATTATTTGCAGTGGTTGGTTTCCTAGGTTATCATTTAAGTATTGCTTTTGCCAGTGCAATCACTAGTTACGAGTTGAGGTTCATGCACCTATATAGGGCAGATCAGTAGGGGTTGAATTCCATGTTTCTAGTTCCATTATTTCTATTGGTGTTGGATTAGCGATCCGCCTTATTTGAAAACAGCTGAAACCCTCTTTGTGTTGCGGAATCCATGACTTCTTTTTCCAATATCCCTTACTCTTTCTAGTCATCTCATGAAAACATTAATTTAGTTACCTTGAACCACTGTAAGGTCTCCCTTAGAAATATCCGGGTTCTTCACTCGGCCATACATCAGCTTACAACCATAACCTTTATTATTGCTGAATCCATTAATATTTGATTGACTGCCTTCTTTTCTTACTTCGTTTATTGATTGACAGCCAGCCTTCTTACTTCGTTTATGGCGTACCCCGATGGAAAGTAGTCTTGCTTCGTTATTGATTCGCCTAGTTTATGGTTGAGGAAGGATCATAACTCAATACCTTCAGCCTCTGGTATACTCGTATTACAGACTTATGGGAAGAAAAGGCCCCAAACGTTTACAGCGGGTTTATTACTCGTAGGGGCTTCTAGACAGGATTTTGTGCTCGCCGGAACTCCCGGACAGTCTTCAATGGATTGCTCTAGGTTACTCATATAAACTCCTGGGGAATCTTATTCTCTTTTTATTACTAGACTAACTCTTACTCGAGACGATAGAGAGAAAAGTCGATTGGTCCAGCGAAGGCCCGCTTCTACTCCATTCGGATGGGCTGCCTGCTTGACTTCTTTGATTTTCCGCGTCAGTACGTACTTTAACCTGAAGTAACTTACTTAAAAGAGTGTGTAGTAGCTCATCAAGTTAAAGGAGTGTTTAGCTCAAAAAGGTAGTACTGGGTAGAGTGCGCCCTTCTTACTTTACTTCCATTCCAATTCGACTCTTTTTTCTGTAGTAGTAAAGAAAGAGATTTACAGGCACCATATTATAAATCACGAATAACGGCTAGAAGGGATGTGACGTCGGGTCGGGAATTCGAAACACCGAACCCAATCTTGAAGGACATAAAGGAGTAAGTAGACTATGTGGAAGATAGCATCGGATGTGTACTATTCGTTCGTCAACACACGATGTAGACCTAAGGTCTTGTAGCTGCTTGGCGTGTCTTGGCGTTCACTGCCGCACAGAAAGGTGGATTAGAAGATGGATCCAAATCCTAAGCAGAAGAAGCTTCGAAGCGAGGTGTACTAATGAGGGTTTAGATTGAATCGGTAACACTTCGGTCGAGTTGCATCCTAAATGTAATCCTATAATAATATCTGACATCATTTAGTAGGGAATGTTTGTTTGTTTTCAACAGCGTAGGTAGAGTGGAAAGGGAAGTTGACAAAACTAGAGTGGAAAGGAAAGTAACGTAACCTAAACCCTCGGCAAAATTCTTTATTGCTTACATTGGGATGGGCGCCTCAAGGGCATGAGTAGAAGAAAATCAAAGACTAAATTTCGTCTTAAAAGCAAAGAGGGCAATTGGAACATGTAGGCATTGAGTTCAGTAGCGAAAGTCCTATTTACAAAGGTAAGTCGAGTTGACATTGGGCAAAGTCCTGTCAGCAGCGACATCAGAACCAAACCAAGGTAAGCTCCGCCAAGCGCAAAAAGAGTGTAGCGAAAGAGAGTTCAACAAAACAATTATCTTATGTAATGTAATCTTAAATAGCATGTGTTACGCATCGGACAAATAACTCGAAAAGTAACTACTAATGTGTAGCGTCAGCGAGCTTCCCGTGTAGCGTCAGATCCATGGTTTTGCCCTGTTTTAGCTGATAGAATAGAAGTCAGTTTGCTACATCATAACATAAGAATAATAATATAATATAGTATATGATAAAATAATAAAAGAATAATAATAAAAAGAGATAGGAATATAGCCAATAAGAACAAGAAAGTGGATCCAGCCTTACTATATTGTATTACTGGCCAAGCCCCTTATTGTATCTACCAAATGCCACGCCTGACTTCTCTTCTGAGTTTAATGGTACTTAGGCCCCCTGCAGCTTAACCTTCAATATAACGACCTAGCTACCAGTCTGTTCATACTTGCTTTAAGGATCGAACTGCTGATCTCCATCTCTATCTACGTCTGCTGATCCCACACGCCTAGCTTAAGTCTGATACTCCCTCATGCGAGGCTAACTCTGTTGACACACACACAAACCTTTATTTTTAGTCTTGCTTTACTTGCTCCAAAATATACTACTATGGGGGCCCAATCAATACTGGTAAGAGAATGGGACCAATCAATGCTAAATAAAGAGAATGAAACCATTACCAACAAAACTATAGAGCTATTGAAAACCGCTGCTACTGATCCAGATCTTTACTTTATTGACTTGACTACGCGTCTTTGCTGTTAGGCTTACTCTACTGTCTTTGATCCTATTATTACTAGGACGAGAGACAAGTAACTACTAGCCAACACAACTCCTAATATTACTATGACTCCCATCAGAATATAACAACCACCCGAAACAGACTTGCTTTGCTCTACTGCTTCCAATGCTTTTCCGTGTCATAAAGAAAAGAAAACCTATAATACAGAGCCCGAAACACCACTGATTTGCAAACTGACATTGCACAATTCCTACTACCCGTCTCTCTTTGCTGCCTATCAGCCTACCTTTCCCCTCTAACTCTTGTATTTGTCCCTGCCATGAGGAATAACCGCATAATACAGGATATCGGGCATAGCTCTAAGACATTGAAGTAGGAGTACAGGATATGGGCACTGACTCTAAGCATTAAGTTAACAACCGGGAATTGAAAACTCAATAGAACACTTAAGGCCCAAGAATATACGAATTGGACTCAACGGCCCGAAGGCCCTATTCACCAATAGCCACAACAAGCCTCATTGTCTCTTCTATGAACCTCCACTTACTCTTCCTTTTATTTGAGTTTGGGTAGCCAACCGCTTGTTCTCATAACCTGGGATCGGATCAACTACTACCCCAGGAGATCAACCGTATACTAGTAAGCACAGGGCTCGGAACTTAGGTATAGTAGTATGGTTCCTGCTTACTTTACTAGGATAGGGGGTCCCAGTCCCAGGTTCTAGTTAAGGTACTGTTAGCGCCAGTTCAATCCTCTATATTATATAAGAGAAAGTAATGTCATACCCGGGCCAGTACAGTAGTTCCTAGCAATCCGCGCACAGGAGATTGAAGCTACAATCATAGAATGCAAGAGCGGAGTGGAAGTTTGCAAGTAAGATTTTAGGTCAGGTCCGACCCGCTTAAAGTTTATTTATTCCCAGATATTGTATTAGAACCAGTAGCTCCGGTCTTATATTAGTAGTAGAGCTCCTAGTTGAGGGAGAAAGCCCTATGAGCAGTAGTTGGCTTCTCCGTTTGGGGTATAAGTCCGAGGTTAGAGCCTTGGAAACAAAATACAGAATCGAGGACAGGTCAAGTAGCTACTAAACGCCAAACAACCCCTACTTACTGTACTGATACACTACCAACAAGGGCAGCTCCCGCTGCCGATGGTGAGCTACTATCAAGAATGGAATTGGTGCTTAATCCGACTGAAACTAGCAACAAGGGAATTGGACTGTGACTAACAAGGCTTCGGCCCGGGAATACACAATCTACCACAAAAGTCGGAATACAAATAGTATCCCCGAGAATGAATAATGTGTACAACAATGAAATCATGTATATTCTCAACAATGAAATCATGTATATTCTAATGATATATTGTAGGAGAAACAAACACACCATACACATCACATACCCAAGGGAGACACAAACACACCTATAACGACCATGAAACCATTCCTAAAGTCATAAAACTAATTCTTGTATTATCACCTGTCTACATAGGGAAAGTTAGAATTGGGTTTGCGTATAGGAATTACGATGACCAGCAAGCGGGTGAGTCTGCATTTGAAGCCTATGAGCTCGGTGCGAGGAGCAGAGAGAATAGGTGCCAGACAAGTAAGAATCAAAGAAAGTAGTAAAAGAACTACCCGAATGAAAACGCAGAAGAACGAACGAACTACTACCCTAAAGAATAGAATGGAGCACCTAACCTGCAAAACGAGTGCTTAGTGCTCTAAAGTAGGCGAGTAAGAATTGAATTAGTGCTAACAGGACTTACCCCGCTACTAGCAAGAAACTAGTGCTAATGATGCTTTAACTGGAACCTATGGAACCCAACTACTACAGATGAGACTGCAACTATTACCTATTGCCTGCTTTCAGTATACCTATTCCCGATACTAGTATTACTTTCTTGACTTTAACTCTGTAGCACTGCCTTCTAAGCATGAATCTAGTAACTCACCGAGCAACTACTAACGACCTACGCCACTGCTGAGAACAAATAGGATGCATCCCTATTAGCCTGGCATGGCACTACTTCTTTTTAGGATATCACTATGGATTTTATCATAATACGGATTACTAGCAAACAGACTAACTGCTCTGTCTTTGATCTTGACTTGTTTATTGACTTATGAAATTCAGTATTCCGTTAATTTATATAAGATTCTCTTCGCCAAGCAACTACTACACTCTTTTAGTGCTTCCAATACCTTATCTTATAACATAGAATGGGGTTTGTATTAGTTGTTCCCGAGTCCTGTGTTTGTGTTGTACGGCAGCAGAGCAATATAGAGTTATAACGAACTATACCCTGTTATGTGTTATAGGACCCTATGTAAGATTATTATTCTGACTTTTATGAATCTCAGCCTTAGAACTATCCCTTATTGCCCCAATGGTTTAGTCTCTCTTTACCAGCTATCATTCTTTAGTCAACGCCGGAAGTACACCATGATGTTGTAGCGTATACAAATAGAATCAACCTAGTGCTGATGGGAATCCAACTCGTAACTACCAAACTATCGCTCCCTCTGAAACTGCTAAACAATCGAATGAAACAAATTATTGAGGATACTTCCGTGGGGTGGGCTACAAGACCCGACAAGCAACTGGCCAAAAGGACTTAACGTCACCAGTAATGCCAAGATTGAAATAAGAACCAAGGAATTAACTCGACAAGCGTACTAGTGTAGTTAGTCTGATCTAAAGAAGCTTCAGCCTATAGTTTATTGTCCGATAATAGACTACTGGATTAAGTAAGAAAGCAAATCCACTTACTATAATCATCGAGTTGCTGCCTTTTTTACCGGGGAAACGAAAAAAAGAATCGAAATATTTGGATCTATTAGCGAAAACAGGGTTGCGTTAAAAAAACCCGGGAAAACATAAAAAGTCAGTCCGTTTCCGATTCTCTATGAAGGAAATTTACTTTGCTATGAAAAATCCCGGGGGCAAGTAACTACTAATGTTACGCGGCAGAAGTTCCATCAAAATCTAATTTATCTTAACCCGGCAATGAAGGAAATTGACTTGGCTACCTTTTTTGCCGGGAAAACGATAACTTTTCTTTTATTTTACTCTTCCGCTCCACTCTTTCTTTAGGCTAGCTTAGCTATGCTATACTCTTTTCCGCTTCACTCTTTCACACTCTTTTTGGGCTCGACATAAGGGCAGCGTTAGCTGCTAAGATGGAAGATGGGATGGCGAACGTACCTTTCTTCACCGACAACACTACTGTCAACACTGTCAACCGAAACAGGCCGACTTGGAGCTACAGCACCCACACAAGAACCTTTCTCTCCTCACTTAGAGCCGATCACTTTAGGTTTAGGGCCAAAAACTATCGACTTATAACCAATAACATATTTTGGAGACCCCAACTCTCTATTCCTTGCCGTCCCGCTTGCACCTGCTCTTTCAATTCAAACAGACCCGCAGGCAACTTACTTTCGCACAACTTCTTCTGTTGTTTGTATCATTTCATCTGAAGCACAACTACAAATAAAAATAGAATAATATAAATAATAATATAAATTAATATAAATCAAATAATAATGAGTAATCTCCCTGGGAAGTATAATAGCAGCGGGGAAGAACGTCAACAAACTGCTTACAACTTTTTGCTTACATAGATTACAATCATCACTCTTATCAGCGCCCGCTTGTTCTGCGGACTCCTTCTTTGCCTTGCTTTTCATTATACTTGTGTCATTCCATTGAAAAGAATCCATCTGAGACCACTAATGGAAGAAAGTAACCTAATAGAAGAAAGTAACCTAACGAAATTGATTACTGCAGGCTCAACGCACAACTAAGAAATCAACCACTCACGTAAGCACCCCGCCTGTTTCTCATGAATTTAGTGCACAGCTACCTATCTGATTTCTCTTATTAATTTAGTGCTCAAAGGATTCTCTCTCGCATATGATAGAAAGGAATAAGCTCACTGTTTTGCTTCCTTACTAGTTGCATTGCTTCCTAACCGAAGAGATAAAACAAACACGAGAAACCTTACTTCACTCTAGAACCTTACTTAACTCTAAAGAATGAATAGAAATAAGGTATTGCTCCGGCAAACTAACTCTCACTAATAAGGGCTTGGCTTGTTCCGTCGCTTGTTGAGTTCTTTATTGCTACTTCTACTTCTCAACTTGCTTCTTTCGCACAGCTTTTCTTTTCATTAAACCGCTTGTTACATGATACCAAGATTTGCGCTACTCACTGCATACTTACTTGACCTAAACCTTAGCAGTTGATCTGAAGTAAACAAATTATTCTTTATTCTTTATTGCGGTTCGAGCACAGAGCTCTGTTAGCGCCCACCCAAATAGAGTCTCATAAGAGGTACTCTTACAAACGACTTCTATGCTAAAAACTATTACTTTATGATTGGATTCTGACTTGATAGTTGAGAGCACTAGGGTTGGTTACCTATCTTATTATACCCCTACTGTATGGCTAATGATTCTGTTTGTTACAAATTCACTGACGCTCCCTACGAACACAGGACTATAGCTTCTAAGTCTACCCCCTTTTGCTTAAAGGATGTAGTTCACCCTGCTTAGTCTACCGGAAAAAGTGTAGCGGATAACAGGCCAAGCTAAGAGCTAAGAGACACAGCCAAGCAACGCCAAGCTTAGAGACACTACTAACGTGGCGCTAAAGCAGACGCCGTTGCAGCGTTCGTGCCTGTGCTTTCTTAGGCTAAACCCGGGTGGAGCGATCCACTCAGAAGCCCTTGATTGACCCCGAAGCCTTTGATGAGCTCAGAAGCCCTTGATTGACCCCGAAGCCTTTGATGAGCCCCGAAGCCTTTGATGAGCCCAGAAGCCTTTGTTTGACTCAGAAGCCCTTTGATTCCCTTCGGAGGACCAGGCTACCAACTGAACGAACCAAACCATACCCGTGGGACTCAATTGTGTGTTTAAAGATTGAGTCTTACAGTACCCGGGCCTTTACTCCTGGGGGAGGGAGTTTTCTGTTCTCTTCTCTTAGCGAGGTATCCCTTTGATGCACGCACGAGTGAATGAGCGATGACACGACACTCGAAGCAACCATCCACATACTCATTCATGTGACTTTCGGAATGAGCTATGTGACTCGATAACTATGTGATGTTACTTGCTGATAGGTGCTCCTCAAGGACTATGTGCTTTGACTTTCTTTTAGTAGCATATGCCAGATAGATGAAATTATGAAAGCAGCGAGCTAACGTTAGCAAGGCTCGTTGGGTGCTTAGTTAGTTTATAGAAGCTGGGGCAAGGGTAATATCTAAGCTGAGTCACATCTTGATCATTAGAGCTCCAGTCTCAGAGCGCTTATGCTTACTTCTACTTGTGTTGTGCTAACGGGGTTAAGTCATGTAAGTTCCTGTCATCAGCACTTACGCTTACAGTTTTATTCGGGACACTGACTACGCTTATGGTGTTTGGGTGCTTGTGCTTACGCTTCGATGTGCTTTTAATCAATTCATAGGGTCTTCTGTAAACAATACACTGTTTTCTTTCTTTTTGCTTTTGTAATTAGTGCAAGAAGAAAAGCCATAAAAGCGGACTAGTCTATAGTATAGGGTGGGGCAGGTGAATCAAATCAAGAAAGCGAGTTCAGAATTGAACTTCAGGACGTCGCCACAGAATTATTCTACCGTTGGGCAGAATGTGACCGGTGCAACCAAGACCTTTGCTACTAACTGTAGGATCGAACTGGTGCTTTCTTTTGCGACAACTCGAAAGGGGGCTTTAGACTAGTAATAAGGACTCCCGCTCCCCTCTCTTGAACAAATACCTTGTTCCTCATACAACTTTCCGACTTGACACCGATGTAAGTAATTCTTCCTTTTTAGGGATATGCGCCTGAAAGTGGTGCTCCACCGAACTCTGGACCCTGGGAACGCTCCACCACTCCTTAAGGCTAGAACTGCTGATACGCATCTTTGCTTGCCTGGTGACAACTCTTCTACTGCTAACTACATTACGAGCTATAGTTTGGGTAGCCCCGGGGCCAGCATCTTATGCCTCCCGCGCCGCGCTATTATTATTGCTGTAGTTAGTTGCAGCCCGAGTTCCTAGCAAAAGCATTTTAAGCACGAGCTCAATTCTGTATTTACTACTTGAAACAAAGAAGTAGAAGCCTAGGCCCGGGGGGTACTCAATTTCATAAGTAAGTAAAAGAGTGGAGGTAAAGAGTCGTAGACTCCGATAAAGGAGCGGGAGCGAAAGTAACGAGTAGGGCTTGTCCCCTAAGGCTCGGTTGCTTCCATTATGTATTCGTTGGTTTACTCTTGTACCTCTGGATGCGCGACAGCGTACCTATATACTTCTTTCTACTTATTCATTTGATTCGCTGACACAGGCAGTAAATCTTAATGGGTAAGACGTAGGCTAAGAGACAGGGGGACAAAAGCTTAGATGTGGCAACGCCAGGCTCGATTGCCAACAGTGAAAAGGCGGGGTTCCCGGTTCCCCTTAGCGGTAGTCCAACCAAATCCCATTGGGTTAAGTGCAATTCTCGTATGCACTAGTTCAATCGTTGCTAGCAGTAGTTCGACTCTTGTTTATGTTGTTTTTATTACTAGGCCCTTTTTTATAAGAGCTATAGCCTCATTTGCATTGGTTCCATTATTGTTCGAATTTGGGACAAGTCTAACAATTAGTAGTTGTCGGCGCCCTGGTTTGAGTTCAAGTCCTGTCCTGTTAGCCTGGATTCTATTCTCAAAATACCGATCCGACAAGTAACTACTCACAACAAATGGAACATCAATCTAATATGGTATAGAATACAAATCTAATGTGGCAAAACACATGATACTATGGATGGTAAGTTGGCTACACATCAATACAGAATGATGCGTGATAAAGCAAGCCTAAACCCAAAGCTAAGATACAGGAGCAGCGCAGGTGAATCTACTAATACAGATGCGAGGTCGGCAGCTAAAGAACAAAACCACGGATAGTTATATTTTCCGCAAGGGTCCTCATTCCAGCAAGTACGAGTACAGGACTAACTCTAGAACTAAAGCAGACTAATGGATTGGATAGGAAAGTGAGCTTTTAAGTTGGCAGTGATAAACTCAGTTCTGTATTTAAGCATGAGAAGCACCGGTGTATTTCTTTTTGTTGGAGTTATTAGAACAAGTGTTGCCAAGCCCTAATTCTATTCCTGTTTCGGGAGCCGAAGTCTTGTCTGCTATGTTGCAGTTTTCTTCTAGTAGTAGGTACTGGTAGGCTACCTCCTTTGGTGTACTCGGGCTAGTATTAGATTAGAAGCGATAGTTGCATCATGAAAAGCAACAGTCCAATTCTTTCCAGTACAGTAGCCACTTCAGCCTTTCTTTCTTGTTTCTCTTGCCATTTCCATACTCTCCCGGCCTCTTATCTTATTATTACTAACTAAATTGTCTATTCCTTGCTCCATCCCTTGACTGGTTAGTGAAATCCTGCTACTCATTCCTTTGATTCTGAGTTCCAAGTGCAAATCTGTAGTTCGATCTTGCTATTGCTAGCTAAATTCCTTACTGTAGGATAAAGTGTGACTGTAGGATAAAGTATGAGTTCCGGGCGACAGTCTTGTTATCCGTAGTTGGCTTCCCATCAGCCTATAGATGTAAATTCTTTTTGTCGCTGGCTTGATTCTAGGCTAGGCAGACTACATCTTATTATCAATATAAGTGAGTAAGACACTGTCTTGTCTTTGAGGCCGCGTAACTACCTACAATGCAAGACAGAGATCCAGAGCGCGGGTAAAGAATAGCAGACTAATCAAAAGAAAAGGAAAAGCAGACTCATAGGCAGGAAGGGCTCACTAGAGCACACAGCACCAGCACACGGGCATAAGAATGAGGCCCAGCATCCAGAAGAATCAAGTGAAAAAGTAAGGTTTTAAGGTAAGTGAGGGAGGCCTAGGTTCCGGGTACAGTTCTCATAGTAAGTAGTTTACTCCCTCGGGCATTCATTCTTCAGTTAGTATAGTCTAGCGAGTTCCTTATGCGTTGGGTACCGTATCATTCTTTTTGTAGCGCCCTTAATTCTGTGCTATGGTTCCAGCAACTCCGTCTTTGTTCTGTTCGGTCGTTGGTGCCAACAAGAAATTGTAGGACAACTCATTAGTAAAGTAATATCACCTATTCTTCAAGTGACATCAATTAGTCTTTAGTGGAGCATCAATAAGTCTGTCGACGGGTGGTTCTTGCTTAATTGTTCAGTAGTTATTCCGACTTGTGTGTTTTGGCCTTGTACCGCGGATTCTTTATTCTTATATTATGATGAGTAAAGTAGCTGCGTATTAGTTGAATTCCATCTGAAAGAATATGGAAGTGTACAACACACTGGAACAATGGATATCCAGTTCAGTGAGAAAGTGCAGCTGGTTTTGAGCCTCATTTAGCTAGAAAAGTGAAGCGGCGCAAAAGGTTGAACTAGACAAGTGTTTTCATATTAAATAGGAGAGCCTTACTCCCGTCCCTAAGCCCCAAACCCCTTGCTCTAACTCTAACTGCTCTTACTTATATTCTGAAAAATAATAAATAGCTCTGGACCTGCCTTGCTTTCGGTCTTACTACCAAACTCTGAAACTACATACTTGCATCTTGCCCACAGGAACAGTATGCCGGTCCCTTTATCTTGGTCTACCGTGTCACCGTCTAAAACTTACACGGCTCTGTCTCATTCCCGCGCTGTTTAGTTGAAATCAGATGGGAATCCCTCCGAAGAAGAGTGGATGGAATTGCTGTTTCTAAGAATCTTACTGGGGATAAAGAATGCACCCACCGTGCAGAGATGCGGTAAGTAACCATTAGAATAGAACTGGTGTTGGCAAGGATTACCTATCAACTAGGAAACCCTAAAAAGAATAGAAATAGCACTTAAAAGAGTGTAGCGGTAGCAGTCCTGTCCTGTCAGTAGTAGTCGAATTCCTAATTGCCGAGAGATTTACTCTTATAGTTAGTAGTCACAGGCTTTAGGGCGCGTTAAGGGTTTTTTGGAACAAGCAAGGACACCAGGAGCAATAGGGGAAGTTGAAACAAATAAGTAAGAGTAAAAGGTAGGAAAGGGAATACTAAAACAGTTTTAAAAAAAGTTATTAGCTCAGGTATTGGTAGCATTAGTGAGGTTCTATTCCAGTATACACTATACCTCATCAATAGACCCCTCATCGAATAAGAATAAGGGCAGTAACAAAAATAGGTGGTGGAAGAAGTAAGTCTATAGCAACCGAACTTAAGAATCCAAGTATGAGGCAAATCAGACTCAATCACAGTAGTTTGAGTTGATGAACCGGATATGAATCAGTAACTAAAAAAGAAAATACAGTATAGTAGCTATCGTTTCTCATTGGCACCTGCGCTGCCCTTTCTTTTCGTTGCATCAGCCCTCTATTCTATTAGTAAAAGTCCCGTTCTTTCCAGTAGTATATACAGTATAAGTTCCGGCAATTACTAGTTGATATTTGAATTATTAGTATCCGACTTCCTTATTCTACTTATGGGTCTTATCTTTTCGTCGGTACCGGAGTTTGGGATCACAGAGTTAGATGCCCGGCTGGTTTCTATCCTTGCATGCCTGAGCTCCATTCTGGTTATTGGACTCGTTTTATTCTATTTAGTATGGTGGCATCACATAGACCTATGACTTACTTGGTGGATTCTGACTTAGGAGCTGCTCTGTCTTGTTGGGTAGTAGTGGATTCTGGCTTGCTAGTTTACGTTCTGTAGGGAATAGTTTCTTTCATTGCAGGTTTTGAGCTTACGCCTTGGTCTTGGTAGCCCCGCCCTCAAAATGAGATGTCGAGTCCTGCTTTTGCTAGTTGAGTTCTTCCGGGTCCATTCTTTTTTTTAGTAGTAACCAACCTTGTAAGCACTAGCTCAATGCCCCGAGATAGAAAGAGTGGGAAAAAGAATATCATGTAGGTACGGTTTGTTATGATAAAATAATAATAATTAAATAAATAGATAGGAAAGGAAAGTATAAAAGAATAGAGAAAGTATAATTAAATAATCATGTAGGAAAGTCGAAAGTAATGTTTTTCACCCTTATAGTAGTAGACCGAATATAATCCATCTAATAATACAACAATATAGTTGTAGATCCAATAATATAATAGTAGTAGACCGGCTCTAATCTAATAAGAAAATAACCGGCTCTAAGTGCCTAAGTGCTGTGTTAGGTCACTTTGAGACACAATTAGTGTCCTGTCCTTGAAAGCAGTCAGCAGTGTGGTGCTGTTAATCTCATATATTTTTGTTATTCCATTTAAGGAACAAACAACAAGCGCAAAGGGAAAGGTATAACTGCTGGGCGCGTATTATTTAGTTGGACATGACATAAGGAATAATAATAGGTTGGTTGGGTTTAGAACCAAGAGAAGAAAGAGGTGTGTGTTAATTAAATAAGAAGCTTTGGACCACTACTCTACAAGGAAAAGGGAAGCTCATAATGCACTAGTGCCTGAGAAACCTTTACTTTGGTCTTGGAACTCGGGCTGAAACACTGATACGTAGGATCATACTTGCATCCGGCCCCACTAATATAGGCTTTATACCTATTAACTTAAGTAATGTATTTCAAGAGTTCAAGTCAAGATACAGAAGTTTCGCTAAGCAACTTACTCAGAAAATACTAATCAATATTATCCACACGAAAAGAATAATAAGAATTCCGGAAAGTGTTGCAAGAAGAGATAGGAAAGGAAAGTATAATAATAATAAAAGAATGTAGGAAAGTGTTGATAAAAGAATAGAATTCCTGAAAGTATAATAATAATAATAAAAGAATTCCGGTTTGTTGTAAAAGAGTAGATAGGATAGGAAGAGTCAAAGTTCTGAAACTCCTGCCGCTACACCAAGCAACGATTACTGTTGCTAGGAGGACGCTCAACAGCCGCGACACTAATAGTAGGGCTTCACTGACGCGCTACATTATACGTAGCTTGTCGTCTTGTCTAGTAGTTACTTGGCGTTTTACCGTGAAAAAAGGCAGCAAACTCGTTTGCCTTGATAGATGACCTGAAACAGACTAACTTTTGATGTTTTGCCGTGTTTTTTGATAGCCAATATCTTGATTTGCCTTCTTTTCTTAGCTTGGCCCAGCTCACGCTGCCATTCCTTTCATTTTGCTACCAGTTCCTTAGGGAGAGTTTTGAGTAGCCTATGGAGTAAGAGGTGGACTCGAGGCGAGGCTTCGTTTACCCCCATGCCCATGTAAGTATCTGAAATGATAGTTTTCACTCAGGTTACCAAAAACACCTTCCTTGATCTTCTGACTTTGTCGCCATACTCAATCTGAACCACCACTCCGGCATCCAATGGTACAGAGTTTAGGAGATCTTCTTTTCTTAATGGCTTTGAATACAGCTGAGAGCATTCTGTAACAAAATTGTGCAATTGTAGCTGGGCTAAGAGTTTGTTAGTGTTTGAGCTCCTCCTCCCTGGCTTTCTGTCCTAAAATCGAATATGTTTTTTGATCTTTGGCTTGAAGTTTATGAATGATTGCAAGGCTAGCGCGGGCTCGCTTATGATCTGCTGAAACATACATATCAGGTTTTTGATTAATCTCTCGCATTCATGAGGGTCAAATTGCATAACAACAAGTATCTTTCTTATCTTATACGACTCTCGGAAGCATAGGTGACTTAATGTGAGATGGCTGCAAGGGCTTGTTTAAGGGCCAATACTGCTCTGGTCTTTCTTGGCATTCAGGAGAAGCCATACCTCTCCGCGTAGTAAATAGTAAGATCATAACCCTACTAGAAATAGGAAGATTCTCCCCCGAGAGAGACCATGAGTTAAGGAACTAAAGCAAGAAAGCAGGAATTGAGCTAGGGAAGGGAGGAGCGGGGAGCGGGGAAAGACACTCAATGGTTAACATGCTTTGAATTTCGCTCAGCAGTAACATTCTTTAGTAAGGAGCTTCGCAACTAAGAATTCACTTGAGTAGTCCACGCCTTACTCTTTTATCGATCTTTTACTCCTAACCTAACTATAACTCTGTAGTTGGCACTTCACTATAAGGGAATTAGTCTAATCTTGAGAGTTAAGAGCTCCAGAGCTGGAATTTGACTTAACTAAATAAAGATGGGTAGGTCTAAAGTTCAATTGATAAGCACTAATTTCTATTCTGATTGGCATTGGTTTCATTTCTGTTAGTCACCCCAAGTTTGAATTGTAGTATGACTTGGCTCTATTCCCTTTTTGAAGAAAAAGAAAGCATCGGGAGCACCGGTTGCATCCTTGGAAACAGGAAAGACAGCCTTGTTGATAGTAGCGACATTCTTTACTCTGAGGGAGCCGCATTATAAGTCGCTTAGTCTCGTTGAATAGCGCGTGTTCCCGGAGTCCACTCTTTTTCTCATTAGGCGATTTCCCAGTTGAGAGCCCTAGAAGAAGTCGCGGGATTCTTTATTGGCGCCTTTACTCTAACTAAGTATGTCCCCTGCCTTCCATTCTGCTAATCCAATCCCTTTATTACTTGCACTTGTATTCTCTATCCCCGGCATAGGTCTTTGACTCAGGAATATAAGAATAAGGACATAGTACAAAGCCCGGTGCTCTCCACTAGTAAGAATTCAGTACGGCCAACTCAAACAGGAGATCGATCTAACCGGATATCCCTGAACTCGTAGCTTAGGATCAAGCTAGCACTAACCAAACTCGAACTTACTAGCAAACAGCCTTTCGCAACTACCCCGAATTATGAAACTCTGAACAAAAACAATGAGACAGGTGCTCATCATTCCTGAGCTGCTAACTCAAGGTCTTACACTACCTTATCCAACTCTGGGACGACCGACTGGCATTATGAAAAACCTCATTAACCGAGCCTTGCATTCGCATTCTGTGGTTAAAAACTTATACTATGAAAGAAAAGGCAGCGGGAGCTGCCCTGCCTTACTATCATTCTGTAGTTCCTTATCCAATGTCTGTCCCCTTAATTCCACAGTGAAATTTGTTGACTTACTTCCCCTGTCTGCCATTTCTATCCATTAGTCTACCTATGTCATATCAAATCTTTAGTGAACTTAGGACTCTTTCTTAGGGGACCATACCGTCCTGGGGTGAATAAGCCCCGTACCTACGGCGGAAACAGAGAATTCAATCGCGGATAACAAGATTGGAACAGAGACCCTAACGACTGGAATGGAACACTTGCCTACATTTCCTATGCTTGCCAGCTTGACAGCTGCCCTGACTTTTGTTCTACTACTGGATACGCTAATACCTAAGTAATAGTCTCGTTCTTACGCAACTTAGTTAAATTGAGTATCATTAGAAGTCCATGCACTGGATCTCGTACCACTACTTTCTTCCTATATATCTGAAGGAGGTCAATGTCTGTAAGTAAGGTTTTCTTGTCTGTAAGTAAGATCGTGTAAAACCTGCGGGTAAACTAAACAAGTGAAGTTGATTCATCAAGTAAGTAGGAGAGTAAAGGGAATCAGTGTCCTTACAAACTACCTCTATCCCATGTTGCTTGTTTAGTAGTTGCTTGCCCTAATCAAATCATAAGAAACCACGTCTACATCTAATATGATAAAACACATTCCAGTATATGACACTGAGAAAGTAAGCCCGATGTACATGATAGTCATTCTGATAAGAAGGAAAAGCAGACTGAAGGCATTGAGTTTAAGAGCGAAGGCGAGTATTCTATTGTAGCTAGATGGTACTTACTTATGCTAATGCGGGTTCTGATTTGCATCATTAGAATTCTGTGTTTCCTGCTAGTGGGTGGGCGCGGGAGGTTGGTTCACTGAATGAAAGTTTTGCCGGTGTCAGTGTTACCTGGCTAAGCTAAGCATACTCAATATATATAAGATATAAGAATAAAGAAGTTTACACTAAAGTCAGAATGCGTGATACCGCTGGAGGAAAGGCATGAACCGAGACCGGAACGAAGGGGACACTGCCGCCGAGCACAACAGGAATAGTCACTTCACTCATGAATATATACATTGTATGTTGTTTCTGTAGCTCCCTCCGCGTTGACCTATGCTCTGCTTACCTTATTTTAGCCTTAAGCGCTATAGGTACCTACGGGGCATTCTTAAGCTTCAAGAGCGGATCTCTACTCCTCAACTCGAACAGGCAATTCATAAGTGGATCTTCTGTTAACAACTCCCTGCACGTCCCCGCATATATCATTTGTATTTTCTAACTCTTGTATCGCATTAACCGCGTTGTCTAAAGTTACAGATTTGACTTTCTACTTGAACCAGGACATATCTGGTAGGAAAATCAAAGAATCTTGCTGCGTCACAAGGAATTCAATGGATCTATAGCTTAGCTTATGCGCATAGAATGTAAGAAAGCAGCCCACGTTAGCACTGACACTTTCCCGAACCGAACTCCTTCTGTTCTGGAACTATAGAATCTATTGCAGCAAGCTCTTATCTCGATCCTTAGCACCAACTTACTTCCACTTTTTGCTTCACCGCAACACCTCCGCTTGGGATTCTCAAATGGATTATTCCCGAAAACTCGTATTTCAACTTCCCGCTTATGATCTAGCTCCTTATCCAGTCCAGCCTCGTGGGTCTCCGACCCTACCCTACAGCTTAGCTTTCGCCCTCAGATCTGACCTGGGACTTTATCCAGAAAGAATAACCAAAGTAAGCTAAGGCGGAGATCCATACTTTCACTAAGGGGCCCACTCTGTGTGTCTCAAGCGAATCCGAGAAACCAAACGGCACACAAACGACTCTGAACTTAGATTCTAAGATATTTTATTGGCACGGAACCCCCGACGGAGACAGAGACGCCCGTTAGATCCACGGCTTGCTTGCCCTCTTCGATGGTTAATTAGAGAAATGGTCGGGACTCCCTCATAGTCGGCCCTTTCCTTAACTCACCCGTATGGATCGATCCGCAGCTTTGGTGGGTATGTAGGCTGCGTCGGGTTCGCTATCTGTCGGTAAGCGTGGACTCATGAACAATAGCTTCCTATTTATCCAGAATAGCTTCCAATTTATCTAGTAGGGGTTCCCTTTCCTCTGTAGCAAAGAGCACTTTTCGAGTGTACGACCTTGCATCCAGAAGTCAGTCGTTTGAGCCCACAACTTCGTAAGGCAAAGGCGGAGCGTAGTGAGCGGAACAGTTTCCAAATAGCATTTTCGTAGATAAGTTCACGACACCTTTGGTTCAAGAGAGATAGCGATTCGGATGATTGTGGTTTCAGACAGAACTCCCGGGGTGTCGAATGGAGGTGTAGGCCAAATGCTGAGTCAGAGATTGAGCGGTAAAAGTTCCCGGCTGTCAAGCAAGATACTGGTACTGGTAAGAATCCCTGTAGATGTAGGAGTCTTCCTAATGAAGCTATGGTGTTAAGTAGCTTATTTTGATTATACCAGAATTCCATCGACACAACTAAGGGAACATTCGATCTCTCTTCTTCCTCGTTGACTGAGAGGTAACAATCAAAAAGTGGTGCCTGAGCCCTAAGTCGAACATTGGATTAATCCTTACCTTAGGTGCCCTCACTGTCGATCGAGTATTCCATGCCCACCACCCACCTCGTGGAATATACTTCGTGCCCCCCTCATCGATTACGCTGCCTTACCACTATATCTCTATATTCAAGTACAACGGCTGAATCGTGGATAGGGGCTACCTACCTAACCGGACCGGTATCAATGATTTCTCTTAGTGCAACATCTGACTTACCCACCCTCCACGACTTGGAACCTCCTCCTCCTAATAACTTCCCAGAGCGTACTACACGGAGGTGGGAAACCGTCTAAGACCGGAACGGAAGAGCTAAGATTGAGCAACAATTCCAGCTTGTTTATTCCTAGGCGCGGTAAGATTGAGCAACAATTCCAGCTTGTTTATTCCTAGGCGCCCGATCGATAAGCATGGATCTGATCTCCCCACGAAACTGTCGTCCTTGAACCATTTTACTAACGAACGTCCGCGACGGAGCTGATCTATTACCAGCCTGCCTCCCCTCCAGCAAAGAAAGTATGTATTTTTTGCTTTCTCCCGGGCTTGGTACTACTTAGTTGAGATCTATATTCCGCTGTACCAAATACAACTCCAGAATTTGCTATTGCAGTAGCTTACACAAGGGTAATAAGTCCTTATTCCCAGTGAGAGTCTCCAGAATCAAGATGGAGGCAAGAAAGCATTAATGAAGAGTTAAATGTCCTTAGCGCAGGCGTTGGATTCTATCTTGACTAGCTCAATGCCTAGTTACATTTCTCGCATAGAAGTGTGCGCTGCATCAGTTTGTAACTCAAAAGTCAGAATCAAGATCGGTAGTTGGCTTCCCGGTTTCTTTATAGAAGTCTAAGCGGTGCCCTCCCCTGTTTCAGCATTAGAAGGCAATAGTCTATTCTATAAGGTTTGTGTCGCTATTGTATGATTGTCAACACCAGTTCCACTCTCATCCGCGGGTTTGATTCCCTGATCTGCTTTGCCCCATTCTTCTACTTATATTTATGGGTTAACTTAGTACATTAGGGAACGGCATCGACATTTGACTTGAACGACAGACTTTTTTGCATCAATTTTAGCATTGCTTGACCTTAGAGAAAGGAACTCAACCCCAGCAAGCGAGGATAAGAGACTGCCATAGTTAGAATAAGAAAACGAACACACACACACGGATGGACCTGACAACTAAAAAGAATGGAGCTACTGCTTTCGGAACTAGCTCTGTTTACTACTGGAATCAATTCCAACTTGCATTACGTACGAGACCGGGCAAAACCAATACAAAGAGTAGAATCCGGGCAAACGATGCTTAAACAAGAAACCCCCTGCGAACAACAAGGCTGCCTTTCCCGCCTCTAGGCTCTGTATGGAATAGCGAAAGAAAAGGCAAGGCTACAACAATCTACTATGACAACTTGGACACGAGAATAAAACAGTTCACCACAAAACTTTATCTTGTATACAATATAAGGTCAGTAAACAGAAGAATCAATATAAGAGAAAAGAAGAATAAGTAAAAGCAAAGCAAAGCCCGTGGACAACTCTGCATTCCAATAGTAACTAAGCTCCAGCAAAGAAAGGCGGAACCCGCTGATGCAAAGAATAGAACTGACATGACACCGATGGGACCCCCAAGAGAGAAAGAATAAAGGGCCGCCGCTTCTTAGCTGCAGTCTGACATTGCTTTAGATGACTCTGGTTTGGACTACTACAATGAATTCTCATATTGAATGGCAGGATGCCAGGGGCAAATAAAGGAATTGAGTCATAGGAGAAAGAGTAAGGTGCAAGGAAGAGCAGGCTCTAAGTTAGTAGTTAAGGTCATATAAGCAGTAGCTGGTTCCCCAGTTTCTAGTGATAGTATTGCTAGTAGCGTCGATTACTGTTGTCGCTAGTTTTTATATCTAGCTTCTGTACGCACTAGATCAGACCTATGCTATACTTATTCTTCCCCTAGATGTACTACATCGTACACATACTCTTATTGTTATGTATGAGGATGAACCGTAATCAGAGGACTGAAGCTGTAACCTATATGACTCTGAGCACGTAAAGACTGGATCAATATAGGGGGAATCTCGGAAGCAAGGTAGAGCATCGGAACGGGCAAGACTGATGGCAGTTATGAATAATTGTTACCAGTGCTAAGTCAAAGAAAGAGGAAACTTGGGTGCAAGGTCGATTTTCGTTCGCTATAGGGGCATCACATCACAGTCCTATAATCCAATTGGAACTAGAGAATTACAGGTAGGAATGGCAGGCTTAAAGCGGAAAGTCCTAGTTGCGAGCTGTATCCTTTTAGGGTCTATTCTTTACTCCCCAGTTCCATTCTACTGGAATAGTTTGGAATGGTTTTCATTCTTATAGGTCATTTTTGGACTCTGTATTTGCTACTCCTTATTCTTAGTTTGTTTTAGGTCGAAATCCCATCCTTCTGCCCGCGACTCACTTACTTGTTCAACTATGGTCTATCACCCACTGAAGTCTAATACCGATGATTGGCAGTTACTTTACTCAGTAACATTTACTTGGTTTACTCTTGCGCACTTAACATGCTCTCTGTCTCCCGTGGGCATAACCCATTCGTAAAGAGTTCACCTCCTGTACCCAACTCCACCTTCCATTACTTAGTTTTAGTATGCCTTTACCGTCTATCATTCCACCGCTACTTAGAAGCTTTACTCTCTTCATAAGGAATCCTACTACCACTTGTTGGAATTGCACTCGAAAGCCGCCGTCGTCCCTATTTGCTATTGAAAATACATAGTATTATTATAATGATAAAAGACAGCGAAGAGTTGGAGTTAAGGTCTTCTTAGCTCGGGTGAAATTCCTTATAGTCAAATTCCTTATCATCTAGTATATCAGCAGTAGGCCGTTGCTCCCTCCGTTTAACGTTGCTTTCTTGCCCGTGACCGTGAGGTAGATTGCTGACTATTGAGTTTAATTCCCTTGGTGTGGTGGGGGATTACCGACTTATAAGTAGGGATGCAAGGTTTCAAACAAACAGTAGAAGAATCAAGGACAAAACACAGTTTTAGGGCAGTGAATCCAGACTCAACTGTCAGGGTAACAATTTACCATACACATCAATAGGTGCCAATTTGTCTTAAGACCTGTTCTCAGAAATAGGACTTTCACTACCAATCCCGAAGCTGCCTACCCGACCTTCTACTCTGAAACTAGCATCTATGAAACTTTCACTCGACATCTGGATCCCTACTATACTCATTAGCAGGCTCACCATCTTATATTAACTAGCACCGCTGCATACATTTCCTATGTTTGTTTCTCAGCTTTACTTTACTGTCTACTAGTAGTTACTTTACTATATCCCAGGCCCGCTCCACTTCTTGGAGGGCTATTAGTTGCTGAACCGGATCCTTACTTACTTATTTGCTTATGAGCCTATAACCAACCGGTGCTTCTAGTGCTTTACCTAGTGCCAGAAAGGATTTAACTACAAACAAACAGACTCAGATACCGCCCCATAGAATGGAAACTAGTAGAATGGAGATCCGGCTTACTTTACTTAAACTAACCCTGGTGCTTCTCATAATATAGCTCTATTATAATAATACAATAAGAAGGAGTCTAAGAGGGGAAATAAAAGAATAGAAGACAGGGTACAAAGGCAGGAAAGTAAGACTAACAGGCGGCAGGGCAAGCCTTATATGTGGCAAAGCAAGACTAAGCGCCCAAGTACATCAGTCCTTTTATCGGTCTAACATTAGGTTGTTTCTGTTGCTGCAAAAAAAGAAATTATAATCCACGTAGAGCGAATCCTTAGTTAAGAACATATTTTATGGAATGAGAGCAAGGGGAGAAAGAGTAGATCTAAGAAGCAAGCAAGGGCAGCTTTGCAGCTGGGGTGATTGACGGGTGCCAAAGGAGTAGTGGAGTTACAGGTGCAATACATTTCCTATGAAACATCTATTCTTTTATAAAAGCTTAGGCTCTTGTCTTGAATGCCTGTTTGGCGCTTGGTCCGAACACAACAGGCGCAATAACAATACATGTATACATTAGTTGTAAAACTTAGCTGTAATAATAAATAACAACAAGATAGTCTTTTAGGTAGTTCTTTATACGTGTTGTCTTCGACAGTTGTGTTCAAGGTCTTGCCCTTTTCTCTGTTTTTATCACCTTTTTCCGCTTTTGTATCAACGTAACTGCTATACTTTTCTTGTGAACGATAGAGCAGTTGATCGCACCATCGACCAGTTGACCAAACCGCTAATCAACATCACAGGTCCGCTCGTTGACTGATTGGGCGCATGGATGGTAGCTATAAGACAGAGTATGCTTCTCGGCTTCAATGAATGACCGAGCGAATGGTCTCCTCTCGAGCAACGCACATGCTAATATTAAGTTCATGAATCATTTTCTTACTATAAGCGAATGAACAAACAAGCAAATCAAGAAAACTACCCGAAGATAGCACTCGATAATAAGTCTTTTAATTACCTAGCTCTTACTCCCTCCTTTCCCTATTAGTGTTTTCATTATGGTGCCCTAGATCAGTTCGACTTTTTTAGGTAACGTATTACAGTTGTGTTTGTAGTTGTTACTTGTATCTGATCAGTAGTTGTAAATAACTAAGTAGTAACTGCGCCATAAAAGGAGAATGAGAAGCGGGCAAGTCAGATTTAGATTCCGGAAAGTCAGAGCTGGACCTAATCATCAAGGTAGTAGCGACAGGCTAATAGTTTGTAGTTGGATTACCTGTTACTAGTTTTTTAAGTAGATAAAGGGGGTTGAGTTAAAAAGCAAAGGAGCTAAGCCTGTTAGCCACAAGTATGAGAGGGCCAACAGGGATAAGAGGCGCAGGGGTATAATAATGAATATAGGTAGTTTCAGTTTAGCAGCAAGGGAGAGGTACAATAAATAGTTCGAAACGAATAACGTCGTAAGCGTTGTTTTGTTGTTGTTGGAATACAAGCAAGGCGGAGCAGGCTTTGTTTGTGACGTAAGCATTCTAAGTCGTAGCCTGATCCCCAGTTATGAAACCAAGTATTTCTTGTTGGACCGAGTACAAGGTGTCAAGTAAGTAAAGATTTATTTTAAATAAGGATAAGCATACTGAAGGGCCTATCTCTACTCTCCTACACCGGGTTAAAACTTATAACTGTACTACCGTATTCCCACTCGGAAGCTTCTACTGCCCCTAGGAGAGTACATATATATTATTTCTATACTTATTCTTTTACATAGGGAGGGTATCTAGTTGTAGCCTTAAAAGCAGTGGTTGGATTCCCCCGTTTCTACTTAAAGTATTTATTCTTGCGGACCATAGTTAGGAGTTGAGTTCCCAGTTCGAATAGCCTGTTAGGCACGCACTTTTTAGAGCCTAGTTCCGAGTTGCCTATCCGATGTATCCTCTCAGCCCGATATCCTTACTCGTCAGTTGCTTGGCCGCCTCTCTATGGTTTCAACCTAACTCTCCGCTATCTCAGCGTATCTCCCCTCGATTTCAGTATGTATAGCTCGATTGTAGGTCTTACACTCTTGGCTTACGTTCTTCAGTTGTAGCTTCCATAGCTATGCCTTTGTTTAGCTTGTTAGCATAGTAACGATCATTACTCACTTGTTCCATTCTCATAGTTACGAGTTGCAGTCACTTATTGACCCCTGGTGTGGTGGATTCCCTTTATCTAGTTCCAAAGTAGTCGTTGGTTTCTTTGACTAGCAAGTGAGGATCCGGAGATCAGTGGATAGAAAATGCAAAGTTGCAGTTTGGTTCCACGAAGACATAAGCAGTAAGCACTAACGCAAGACTACTTATGGGTTTGTTTGGATTCTTACAGATTCTACCCATAAGGAAGATGACTAGTTTACAGTTTGACTCCGATTAGCACTAGTCCTGTTCCTGTGTTGTCAATGCCTTAGAGCTATGCCCGGTATCCTTGCTAAAATGGAATATGAATCGGGAGGTGTCACTATAAACCTCTGTGCTATGAGTTGTACTACTTAGTCTTTTACCCTCACTTACTTATGACTTTTTTAGTACTTTGGAGTAGTTTTCTTATTTATAAGGTGTGTAGACGAGAATGCCCAGTCTCCGTTCCAATACCTGATCTATTAACCCCTTAAAGTAGTGGTGTAGAGATGGATATTTTCTTGGCTCTAAGTCAGTATAGGAGTGAGCAGCATCAAGGTGTTGGCTAAAGTCAGCCGGGTCAGATTCCATTCCATTCTTCTATTTGTCAGTGCTTGTGTTGTCGACGAAATACAGATCATCAGCAGCAGACTGGACAGTTTCCGTGAAATCTCCGACTCCGAAGAGAAGAGAAGAGGATGAAACAATCACTCGAACTAGACCCCACTACTAGATTTTTACCAGACCCAAGAGTAATAGCACCAAAAAAGATTGTTGCTACTCGGGCCTTATTGTACCCCTTTACTACCTCTTTTCCTGCACTGCAATCCGGAGCTTATGCCTTCTGCGTGAAAATCAGATGGACTCTAAATCTAGGTGTTGAGTCCGCTAAGTACTTTTTACGGGTAAACCATTGGCTTTGAAGCGCTAACGGATAGTAGGGAATGACCAGTCACTGTTCTTGTGTCAATTCCTGGTTCAAATAGAATAATTTGTAGTAGTTGCTTGTAGCTCCCACCTAGTACTCCATTCCTCAAATCTGCAGTTCCGCTTAGGGAGTTCTCTTCTCGGGACGGGAGCTCTCTGTGCAATAAAGAAGGATCCAGAGTTGTTAACCTGACCGCAAAGATTCCTTTACTGTTTTCTTCGGTGATAGGTAGCTTGTAGCCGGGTCCAGTAGTTGTTCGAGGCGCAAGTCAGGGTTCGTTCAGTCTGGGCATAAGAAACCATTGGCAAGGAAGCGGTAAGTACTTCAGCAGGAGTAGGTATAGGCCCAACAGAAGAATAAGTTGTCATTTCCAATCTTGTAAGCAATAAGTAAGCCGAATGCCAATGCCAAACCCAACCAAGTAATGGTTAAGCGGTTAAGTCGTTAGCAGAAGCTCAAAGTAGTGGAGTTATTGTGCGAGTACTAAGTTTAAGTGTCTTTTGGTTATGATTGTGTTGGTTCATCAATATAAGTTAGTGTTTCATCAGTGTTAGCGCCGAGATAAGTATAGGGATCAGACTCAGGATCAGTATAATCAGGCCGGGTAAGAGATCGGTGTTATCGACTCGAGAGATGAAGGTACAAGTGATGGAGGTCTATGTCCTACGTTATACGGCAAAACGCGTTATCAGGACTATTTCCGAGTATCAATGAGTCTTTCTATTTAGGCAAACCTTGAACATAGCTTAAACGACCCGCTTTCCTTTATGCGGTCTAGACTTATATACGCGCTTACAACTCTGTAACAAGTGTTCCTCCACTTCTTTTCCCGCTCCCGCTCGTAGAGTTCCGTAAGCCGAATCGACTCCCTTTTCAAATGCAGGAGTTCGAGTTGCATCTATAAGATCATCTCCTTCTTTTATGTTCGAGTTTCATCAACGCCGGTTAAAAGCAGTAAGCGGACCAATCAACAAGCTTAAGCAGGCTTAGGTAGGGACAAAAAAGATAAGGGTGTTGAAGAAGCTGGAGAAAAAAGATCTAATCTAAATCAAATGTTGCTAACGCTTCACTAGACCAGAGTGCTGAGCTAGGTCTGCTAGAATAATCGAATAGATAATAAGGTAATAGGCCTTTTAACCTTTCCCTAAGGGGAATGCCACTCTAAAGTTAGAATAGACCTCCCTCACCTGTCCCTGCAAATAGAGAATGCAATTGAAAACAAAAACTAAAAATGATATTTAAAACTAAACGAGTTACAGTTAGCCTGGAACAATGGAATCTAAGCATATGAATTCACCTGGAGCAATAGAATATGCTGGAGCAGGAAAGTATACTCGATCAGATGCTGTACGGGTGCAGGCGCTAACGCTTACTTCTGTCGAGAGATGTTCTGTTCTTGGCTAAACCGAATAAATAGTCAATGGCTTACTTTATGTTAAGGGCAGTGCTTACTTAACTTTAATCCGGATGAGGTTGGTGCTGGGGTTGTATCAAGGGCTTCTCATGCTTCCTTCACGGATCCGGAGCCTTACTATCCTATCTATCAAGCTAATACTCATGATTATTCTCGTGTTACTTACTACTTCTGCAATTCTCTTAGTTATTAACTTAATTCCTCTAAGTAGAATAAATAGAGTAGGTTATGCTATGAATAGTCGAACGGGCAGGGTATGCGATCCGGTGCTAAGGTATGGTATGATCCGGTGCATGTACAGAATTCAAAGCCTGAGGAACAGAAGGACCACAACTAGGCTTGGAATGGAAGTACTAGGCGAAGTCTTTTCGGCAGTGTTTCTATTCCTGTTAGCCCCACAACAGTGGAATGCCCTATATATACAATAGTGACGTGCGAAAGCCCGGGTTCTGTGCTTCAATCTGATAGTTGGCAGTTACATTCCTTTTCTGAGTTTCGTGATTGTTGATTGTATGGGTAGCCCATCCTTTTACTCCCAGGTTCTATTCCTGTTAGTTTAGGTAGCATATCATTCTCGTATGCCCCAGTTCCACCCTGTAGTTAGTAGGCTCGAGCCCTGCCTAGCATCCGCTTATTTCCCGGTATCAGTAGTTCCATGATGATTATGTCTCTTAGCATCCTACACCAGTGTTTCGATTCCCTGGTCTGGTCCACCGTCTTATTTGGTAGTGTTTCGATCTTCTAGTAAGCTAAAGTATTGGAGACGGTAGTCGCATTCCAATAGCCGTAGTTAAAGCTGTAGTATGTAGGTAAGTTATGCAGCATAAGTATGAGAAGCGTTATTGAAAGCCCTAGTTCCAAGTTGTTATCGGACTGACGCTCAAAGTTAGGAGTTTGTTTGGTTCTATTCCCTTATTGCTGGATCATATCTGTATTCTTATGTGTTTCCCTGTTGCACTCTTGTTAGTAGCAGTTGTAGCCGCTAATAGCGGATTTCCTGCTTCCTTAGCCCTATTCTTATAAGCTAGCTCCATTTTTAGAAGTTAGTGGGCCCGGGGCAGTAGTCGATTCCTGTTAGTCACAGTTACATTCCTTTTAGCAGTGCTTTCATTCTAATCCGCGGCCCGAGTTGGTAAGGTAAGTATTGTTTACAGCGGTTCTACTCTCTACTAGTGGCAGTTGCATTCCCGTTGGCACTAGTACCAGTTTAAGAGACAGGTGAGACAGGCTTAGGCCACTACTAAAAAGAATCAAAACACCACTGCCTGTCAACTACTCTACATTCTTTATAATCTTTATCTTAATACGGAATAAACTACCGGATGCAACTCTCCTATCTGATTCCACTCGCTTGCTTTACTTGATGTTCTGCACTGACAACTAGATCCACCCTAACCATTATGAATTATTACTTTGGATAGCGCAGTTACCCTCTTCTGGTTAGTTACCAGATTGATTTTCTTCTCTGGTTAAGAGCACAGGGACAGGACAGGGTGGGTTAGTTACCTTGGAGCACAGGGTTGAGTTAGTTACCAACTACATCCATCGTGCCGAGCTCAAGCCAAGCATTCTGATCTTTCGGGTTAATTGTTACTTGGGAGTTGAGAACACATGGCTCCTCCCTTTCCCTTGTCTTAGTGGAATACCCTTTAGAGACCAATAGTATAAGACGAGTCTCCGTTTCTGCTCTAATATAATGTAAGAAAGAGTGGAAGACCGCTAAGCCCTTTTAGACCGACCTCTGCCTTGCGCCTGTGTTCCTTTGCCGACCACAACTCGTATCGGTTCAGGCAAGAAAGTAGCCAGGGAAAGAAGATGGTACAGCACTGGCTGGGCGGGGTTGGGAAGAGTCAATCAAATCCGCAGCATAAGAAGTGGGCTTACCTGTTGGGTTTCCTCTTTGATGCCCTTGAGAATCGAATCTCTTTATGTGCCTGTTTAGCCTTAGTCAGGAAAGGAAGCTGTGTGGTTCAACTCCGCTTATCAATGGGTAGATTCCGGTGGATTAAGTCTTGGAAGCAGTAGCTCCAGTCTATTCTTCTGGAGTGGGTGGGTTTGTTCTCATTAGTGGGTGCACTAGAGCATACCTGTACTCTTATACCCTTCAGAATGGAGATCAGTAGCGACAGGAATCAGAGACAGGAGATTAGGTCTGAGATATAGTAAAGCAAAGATCTGAATCGGCAGTCAGAGAATAGGAGTCAAAAGGGGGGGCAGGACAGGCTCAAGCTCAAAGTAAAGAAGTGAGTAAGGTGCACCGGACTCGGCAAGGTAAGTTTATGGGTATAGTTCGGGGAGGCCAGTTAGGAGTGCTTATTTTCAAAACCGCAGCAGTTCAATCTTCTAGTTAACAGAGTTTGATTCCCTATTATAAGATAAAGTATTAGAAGCGGTAGTTCCACTCTGATATTTGTAGTTGGATTCCCTTTTTTCTAGTTCGAGTATTTATTATTGTATTGATTCCTATAGTGAGTAGTTCACTTCTTCTACTGCTTTCCAAGCTATTCTCTTGGCACCAACCAAGTAAATTGGAAATTGTAAACTGTGTGTGTTACTGTATAAGAACCGGAGCGCCCCCCTCTATCGTAGACAAAGATCAGAAGCTGTACAATGACTTCGTAGACAAAGATTTGAAGCTTGACAAGAAAGATGCAACGGCAAAGCAACACAAGCTGTAAGGTAGATAGAAAGCTGTCGTGCTAACGTGATAAAGCCTTTTATAAGGAAAGAAGTAACGAACGGAGGTTGTTCACTATCCTCCCCCTATATGAGTCTATCTCGAACTTATTAATTTGATTCAAACAAGCAAGAGTTACGCAAGGGCTAAGTGAGCTTTGACTTCATATCTAGCTCAAAGTACTGAATACGAATTTATAGTTCGGAGGTGCTTATGCGAGTGAGTTAAGTGAGTAAGGAGTCTGTTTACTAAATGATATGGGTTGTGCTTTCAATTCCATCCATCATTTTGTATTCTACTGTTCGTGGTAGAGAAGAAGCTACTCGGCTCAATTCTAACCTTAAATAAAGGAATCAGCAGAACAAGCAATGGCTTTCGAAAACAAGTGAACAACACGAAGTAACGACATTAGTTAGTGGCGCAGTAGACACTTTGATTACGGGATACCTATTTGCTTTTTGAGCAGTAGCTTGTTGAATGCCGATCCGTAGGGGCAATGGAATAGAAGCTCGCAAAAGGGAGAAAATCCTATGTCTCATAAGTAAAGTAACCTCGCTTAATTATTGAGTAAAAACGAATATTACTCTGCTGGCTTAGCTTCCATATTAAGTTAAGGAGGGGCAGATTGGTTTTAAGAATTACAGGTATAGTTGGTGTCTCCATAGTTTTATTATTGTCCGTAGGGGTTAGATTCCCTATTCCTCTTGTTTAATCCCCTGTTATAAGTGAAGGTATTGCTGGCCCGGGGTCTATTCTATGATTTACTAGTGGAGTTCCCTTGTCCCCGAGTTGAGTCTGTCAGGGAGTGGTGAATTTCCTTATTACGATACTTCAGAGGTATTAGAAGAGAAGCGCTGTTTGTAGTCTGCTTGCCCGGAGTAAAGTAAAGATTCTTTCTTTCTATTGGTATCTATATTCTATGGTTCAGTTTTCGACCTAGTTGGTGCAGTGCAGTGTTCGAGCCTTGTTATCGGTAGCTCTCATTATCATGATTGGATTCCCTGGAGTAAGATTAGAAGATGCTTACCTTAGGGCTGCTACTCTTCTCTGTAATTATGTATTACTACCACACCCAAAAAGGTATTTATGAAAAGAAAGGAGTAGGGGTTTGCATACTGTAACTCAAAACCGGGGATTGAGCTAATAAAGATTAGAATAAGCCTAGTGCTTCCGATGCTGTTGCTACTGCCATTGGGGGTCTTGTCTTCTTTTTGCTAGTTTAGTGTAGTAGTTAAGGATTCCCTTGTTTCTCATCAGTAGCAATTCCTTACTACATCTAATTCCTTACTATAATGGAGAAGATTCTAATGGATAAGAGAAAGCATTGGACTTGGGCCAGTTGAAAGCAAAGAGACATAGGCCCATGCCAGTAGAGTATATGATCAGGATCAGCAGTTCACTAATCAGCGTGAGTATTTGCTTTCTTATCGGCAGTAGCTACGGTCTTGTTATCGCTAGAGTAGTTCCCAAGTTGTTAGTAGCATTCCCTATTATGATGGGGTAGGTTCCAGTTTCCCACCTCTTAGTGAAAGCCCTATTGATTGTTGTAATTCCTAGCTGCGAGTTAAAGTCCTGGGCTTGGGTGTAATTACTGAGTTTGCTTCCCGCTATACCCATATCCCCACTTTTGCATGGAATTCTCTCTTTCCTACTCGGCTTACTTATTCCATCATGTATTCCCTTATCTAGTATCTAGCAAGCCACTACACTACAAAGAATACTAGGAGGAATCGAACTCATAAGTAAGCACCCAAGTGAAAATAAAAGCACCAATGCAAAGAATTAACTTTAGTAGTCCCTTCCTGTATCTGTACATTTAACATCGGATCCATTCTTTCCAGTAGTGATTGAATCCTCTTACCTACGTTTAGTTTAAGTCAACTTAGGAGTGAAAGTAAGCGGTAGAAGGCTTAAGGACAGGGGTTAGGTTTGAAGTGAACAAGTAAGACGTCGGGCGCCCCAAAGGGAAAAATCTTGTCATCAGCGATTTCATTCTTGTCAGTAGGGGCCCGGGCTCGTAAGGTAAGTATTGTTGACAGCTTTTTCTGCCTTTCGGTGTCTTATAGGCGCCTTGTAGTGTAGGGGACCTAGTTGAATTATTCAAACTCACCTTCCAGAACCAGACCTTGAGCTGGAGTACCAACCTCTTGTTCTTATTCTTCTATTATGATAGTCCAATAGTTAATTCTCCTACTTGCCTACTCACTACCTACTACTGAGTTCGATTCTTATAGAGTAGCCTTGGGTTCCTACTTGTGAGTTTAGTTACTGTTGTTGCTTTTTCAATCTTGTTGGCATTAGCTGAAGTCCGTTTATAAGTGTAAATAAGGGTAGTATTTGATTCCAGTAGTACTTTATTTGGTTTATTTAGGTTGAAACCAAGCGAAGAAAGCTTTGTTGCCAGTAAGGTAAGTCTGATCAACAGGTAGTTAGCCCATATTTCCAGTTATCTTTTTCTAGTGGGAGTTGAGTTGCTTGTGATAGTATAGATTCCCTTTAGTTCGTTAGTAAGGGAATAGCTGGAATAGCATGTGTTACCGCGAGGCGAGTAAAGATAGAGTTAGTTTGTTTTTTGTATTTGAAATCAGAGTAAAAGTGATAGTCAGTAGAATAGGCGTACCTTGAGTTTAATAAGTAGAACTATGAGTTTCAGAGCGAGGGTCTCCCCTAGGTAGTTAGAGTGAAATGGAAGCAAGGTCAGCGAATTAAGGTATTGATTTGAAGGATCAGATAAAGCAAAGTAAGCCCGGGATGCAGTAGAGTAAGGTTGGTTCATATGCCAGTTGACCAGTATAAAAGTAATAAATAATAGTAAGCCCTAGAGCTAGGAAAGGTAGAGTGAAAGGCGGGAAAGTAAGACCCGAGCGCTTGTATTAATAGAAAACCTACTACATTTTGATGGAACGAACTCACTATCTGAATAGTGGAATATACCATCAAGATAAGATTATGAAAGTGACCGAGTAAGGAGTTAGAGTAGTTTAACTCTGAAACTATTAACTAACAGAAATGAATTATCTTCTATTACTAAAACAATGAATTATCTTCTATTATCTTATTCAACAATCTCTTCTCTTATTCAACAATTCATTCTATTCTCTTATCTTATCTTATGTAATCCATGGAAGAAATTCTATTATTTTATGTATTTCAATGGCATGTGTTACGCATCGCGAGATTCACATGGTTTGAACCTGTTTTAGCTTAGCGAATAGAAGGAATCATATAGTATAATAAAAGAATATCATGTAGGAAAGTTGTAAATAAGAATATGAATAGATAGGAAAGTGTTACTATATGAAAAAAGAATAACATAAGAATAAAAGCATTATCATTCCGGTTTGAAAGACTACACAACTACCGGTCTGAAACTAATGAAACTTAACTTTTACTCCTTAGCTAGTCAATTAAAGGAATGAAACAACTACCCGGGCACCCGACCCGAAGAGTAAGAGCACCCCCAAGAGATTCCTACTACTTAGGTACCGCAACTCTGGCTCTGATAACTATCCCTCATTGGCAGCCTAAGCTACTGATTCAACTGGACTACTACTAATACTTCTTTCAACAAGCCCAGCTGCTGTCAACAACTAACTCCCTTCCCCTATTTCTTTTCCTCATTTCATTCTCTCTTTTTCCCCTGCCTTATGCAAAATGAGAGAGGCCTATTGATTCGAAGTCACTACGAAAGGGTCGGTCAATAACATAGCTCTTTCTTTCCTCGAAGGAAGAGCCTTCGCATTCCTAATCCGGTACCCCATAATCTAAAGTTTACTCATCCATTTCTTTTCTTTTTATGTTCTGGCGAAGTCTTTGCAACGGCTGGCTGGGAAAGCAGTACACACTTGCCAACTTAGTGAAATTCTGACTTGCCGACCTCAACTATGGCTCTGATAACTGTATACGCTTGGCCCGGAGTCCTAATTGAGTCTGTTTATTCCGACTACAGCTCTAGCTTATGTAGTTACTAGGAAAACACTTACTGCTTGCTGTCTGTTCTGTCATGTCAACCAATGCCATTCTACAGCCTTTTTTGTTTCATTGAACTCTTGCCTACTTTCCTGTTGAAGACCGAGTTGAATCAGTTTTCCTTAATAAGGAGTTTCATCCGTTCTCCTATATGAAGTTATCCGAGAAAAGATCTTAAAGCAAGCAAGCGAACCCTCAAGATGTTAGGAAGAAATGAATTCTAAGGACAGTTTCTTAGCGGAAATGCAGGATTGAGAGCACTGGACTGGGTTAGTGACTTCTTCTATCATATCCCTAGCTCAAATCTATTATTATGTTTTTTACCTTGCTTGATACTGCTCCACCAGTAAGTAGATATACCTGATAAGTAGGAATACCAGAGTTAGGAGAAAGAGCCAGAGAAAGGCACTAGTGTGCATCTCCTTTTTTAAGAAACCCGGCAAAAAAGGTAGCAACCTGATTTTCCCTCCTAGACCGATCAAAAGTAATGAATTTTTGACAAAACCCCGGTATTTTTAATAGCAAAGGCATTTCCCTTCATAGCTTGCCCGAAAGTAATTAATTTTTTACAAAACCCCGTGTTTTTTAATAGCAACCAGATTTCCCTTCATAGATGATCTATTTGTAATTGTATTTTATGTTTTCCCGGGATTTTTCATAGCACTGGCATTTTCCTTCATAGCGAACCCGAAACGGATTGACTTTATGCGTTTTCCCGGGATTTTGGATAGCAAACTCGTTTGTTTGCCTTCTTTTCTTGGTTAAAAAGATCTTACTTTTAACTTTTACTCCTCTTTCGCCGCTTTACTTATTAGTTTGAGTATTGGAATGACCTTTTTGACTCTTAATCTCTACCTTACCGAGCTCCCTCTCTTAAGGGATTCAATTCGAACACCGGCACTCGAACAATTAGGTTATGTATACTTATTACCGAGGCCCTGTCTTCGTGTGTAGCGACAGTGCGCCGTAGATGATGAAACTAGAAACCAGGAATCTCACACTACCTACCGGATAGAACTAGAGAATGATAACTCAAACCCGGGAATTGACACCACTGCCAACAGCCGAGTAACTACTTAAAGTTAGAATTGGGGCGTATGAGACTGGCGCTGCTGTATCTATTTCTTACTTGCCTAGGGTTCGGTCTATACTCCGGCATTTCGATTCTATTGTCTAAAAACTTACTTTACTGCCTAAAAGACTGACTACTAAGTGTCAATAGACCTCTTTATCCGAGCCCGTCTTTACTGCTTTTGACTCAAAGACTAATGAACTAATTCCCGTAGTGAACTTCGGAGTCTGGCTTCCCCTTGACTCTAGGTCTCTCTACCTTCGCTTGTTAGCTAAAGGATATCCACCTATTAATACAAGCTTAAGTCACCTATCAAAAAAATGTAACCAAAAATAGGACTCATGAGGCTGCTTGACAAGCAAATACTAGCTCGGGGCTTACTACTACCCTCTTGAAACTGTGTTGGGAACTCCGCGAACCCCCACTAGGATATGAGCCTACCCCGCCCCCTATTCTGACTGTCCATTCAAAGAGTCTACCTTCCCTAAGAAAAACTTAGGCTCTTTCCGCCTAGCTTTAGTCTTCCACTACCCCTTTAGCGACCGGCCTAGAACCAACCAACCCTGCTTTACCGACTATGAGCCTGCTTTTCCTATCTATAACTCTAGCGCTGCTGCCTAAACTAACAGCCTCAGGTGAGTCCGCCTTTGCTTTGTTTCAACCTATAAAACAAGTGTTTCTAATACCTTTTAGCCACTCAGAGGGATCGGATCGAACCGCTGCTTTTAATACTTCCGCTTATAAGAAAAAATCTAATTATGGGGCATATGATACTGTCACTGGGGCAAACAAACAAGGCCTTAACTAGAAACTGGAAACCAATTAGTGCTTTCATAATAGTTGAATAAGGTTGTCGGGTCAGATCCTTGCCGTTGAGCTTGAGTATGACTCTCCTGGTAACAACACTCTGCGTAACAGCTCTCTCAATACCCCGTGTGTTACGCATCGGACAAATAACTCCTAAAGTAACTGCTAGACAAGACGACAAGCGTAGTATAATGTAGCGCTAAAGTTAAGTTCTACTCGTTAGTGTCGCGGAAGTGTTACTATATGAAAAAAGAATAATCATAATATAATATCGAATTGTTTCATTAATTAACTCATGGAATTGTTTTGTTTAACTCAGAGAATTGTTTAATTAATTAAATAAGATAATTGTTGAATTAAATTAAATAATCGAATTCATTGTTTCATTAATTAACTCATGGAATTGTTTTGTTTAACTCAGAGAATTGTTTCATTAATGTAATAATCGAAAAGACAGGACAATGAGATTCTGATCGAGGTGGTTCATTATTGAGATTCTTTCTTTTACTTGGAGATGATCCTGTCTTTCCTGCTTCAACGGTTTACTTCCCGGGTCTCATATCCGCATCTTCTCATCGCCTGGCACTGATGTCTTTCTTTGATAAAGCACGGTAGGTTCTTTACTTTAAATAACATAACCAATTCTATGAGCGGGCCGTGATGTTGATGAGCGGGCCGTGATGTTGATTAGCGGTTTGGTTTGGTCAACGTCGTTCATGCATCGTGGGTGGGAGCAACGTTCATGTATCGTGGGGGTAAGAAATGTGTCTTCGGGAACTTAGTCTTCAAGTTAAGTAGCTCAGCCGCAAAGTTAAATCAATCAATATCCTCTAGTGACACAAAAAGAAATCAGTCTTTGTCTTGGGACAAAAACCCATTCCGTGAGAGGCGGTCTTCGGTGGTAATTGGACATTCAGAGCAGGACCATCATCGGGGCGTGGGGAACATCATAGCAGGACCACGTTCATGCATCGTGGGTGGGAGCAAAAACAATAAGTTTTTTGCCAAGGAATCATTCTGTTGGTTGTGTGGTTAAGCTCATTCTTGCATTTAATTGAGCATATCTCATTCATTGGCCGGGCGAGGCTGGTCTAGGAGGAATTAAGTTTACATACAATAATGATGCTTGGTCGACATTGACACCGGCACAGCATACCCCTATGGAAGGTAGGACAACAACATTATTCGGGGGCGGACATCCTTCGTGAGTGCTAGCAACTGGTCGAGGGGCTAAGAAATGTGTCTCCGGAAGATTCTTCTGCAAGTGGAACCGGACTAATTTTCTGCACTGCAAGTGGAACCAGCGGACTAATTCTGTTGGTGGAACCATTCCTTCCGTCTTAGAGCTACCACGCGCCCAACCCACCGTATCCCTTTTTTAACCTCCTACTATGTTTTGTCGCCCATCTATTCTCTTATAATAATAGTCATTCTCTTATCCCATCTATTCTCTTATAATAATAGTCATTCTCTTATCATAATAGTACATTCTCTTATCATAATAGTAATAGTAGCATTGGATCCACAGAAGAACCACTCGGTATTATTGCTTGTATTAATGGAAAAACGACCCCTTACTATATTGATGGAACGGCCCACTACTAACTACATCTTTCGTTAATAGCATGGGTAGCACAATGAGCTTTGACCTAGAATACTAATGAGGGGGACTGAACGGGCACCTAAACAAACACACCCACCACGGCAAGTAGCACAGGCACGGGATTGGGCAAGGAGACTGCCGCGCCACAAACGAAGGATATAGTGACATACCTCTGTCAGTGAATCAAACTTAGTCTACTATTGTCCATTGCGCATGCAACGATGGTCCACAGGCATAGAACATAGATAGATGGTCCACAGGCATAGAAGGTCCCCGGGCAGCGAATTGAACTCGGTCCCGCCAACACAACACGCATTCCTAGGGCGATATCCCTACATGCATAGAGAAGGTAGTACGCCGCTCGATCATTCATAGGTTGGTCGGTCTGGTTGAAACTACATTGATTCAACGGGCGAGACAAAGGACAACGCAAACATCATATTCAAACTATCGCTACTATTGTATATCATATGAAAACTATCGCTACTATTGTATATCATATTCAAACTATCGCTACTATTATATATCATATTCAAACAATAAAACACATGTATCAATATAATCAATGTAAGCAAACAGAAGAATATCAATAATACATAATTCTATCATGAATGTCCAATGTGCGAGATATAGTAAGGAGATACAGTTTGCAAGCAGGCCGGTGATGTCAGTTTGAACCCGAGGAGTAGAAGAAAGACTAACAGGTTCACATATGATTTAAGGGAGTTTTGGCATTGGCTGGATTCTCTCTTTTCCCCTTGCTGCTTGTAATAGTGTAGCAGTTAGCTTCTTTGTTATCTTATTGATTCTCATGGTAGTCGTTTTCAGTCTTGTATATTTGTGGCCGTATCAGCAAGGAACTACTAGAAAACAGACTAGAACACCCTATTACAGGCGAGGTCTCTCTCAATACAGAATTCCACGAGGGCTTACCTTGCTACCTATATTATGATTCTGGAACTAATGTCAACATTTCCTACATTATATTCTTTTCTCTTTTATCATAACAAACCTACATTCTAATTTCATTATTCTTTTATTATTTAATATACTATATTCTCTTTTTCTTATTATTCTTATACAAACAAACCTACATTCGAATGATTTTATTCTTTTATAAACGGGTTCGTTGGAACGCTAATTCCACTGGCGTGAGCAATCCTGAATTCTTTTATTAGTGTACGAAAAGAAAGAGCAACTTGAACACGAAGTGCTTCCTTCCAGTACTAGAAGACACTCAGCGAGTGAAAAGGTCTTGCTTGAAGCACCGTTACCACCGGTCCCAAAGCATCCCGATTGAGCTCGCCAAGTAAACTCATCTTTCTTTAGCCGTCATTGCCAAGTCAAAACTTCTCTATCCTTCTTTAGCAGACAAGCGTCATTAAGATCCGATCCGACTCACATTATTTAGTAAGTTCTAATTTCACATAGTTATCATCCAAAACTGGATAAAAAAGGGGTCCGGTGCAGTGCCTGTCGGCCCGGTAATAATGATTGGGTCTTCTTTCTGCTTTCCCAGGAGTTAAGGAATTCCTCTCAATGCCTAGCCTATATCATGGAAATATTTATGCTATTCTGAACGCTAGAATCAGTTCAAAGGGTTTTGTCAAGGGTTGAATCACCTGCACCTGAAGCACTCAATTTACTATGCCATTTTCTTCGATAGGTTCTTCTCCTTCTAATCCTCATTCTATACGATACTAAACTCATTCACTTAGGGCTAGGGCTAGGGCATCAAAACCAATAAGAAGGACTACGTAGTTGCTTTGCTTGTCTCTTATTTTCTTTTGCCGACCTCAACTTCACTTGCTGCTGACGATTCAACAAGAGCAGAAGAACTAGAAGACCCGCAAGCGGCCCCCAGGACTAGATTCTTTCCCCAATACAGCAGATTCTTTAAACTGAAAAAAAGTAATAATGGAATACACCTACTCTGATTACCAAACTTATTGTATACCCGGACTCGCTAACAGGAGCTTCAGAAGAGAAGGTCTTCCCCGACCCGACAGAGCTTAAAGATGTTCACAAATCATATGCTCCAGAAGCGACAGAACAAGTCGACTTAAAAGCACTGCTGATTCCTTAATTACTATTTCTATAAAATACCCATCCCCTATCTATCAACTACTACATCCCTTAATCATGGACTTGCACTTTATTACTTACTTTCTACAGCTGATTCATTCTCTGGTCGATAACACCTATTTGATTCCACAAGCTATACCTTAAGTTCAGAATGCATTTCACCTCTCTCGCAACTTAACTACAGGAATATTTAATCTCTAGATTTGTCATATGAAATGGGAATATTGAACCCCGTATTTCCGCCTCGACCTTACTCTCTTTTCCACTTGCAGCTGATTCTCTGGCAGACTCCACTTTCCAAGTTTATTCCCTTTGAACTCAAAGATGTGTTTCTCTATTGTTTCCTGTTCCTGTTTTCTTCTTTGACTTGTGCTGGCGCAATTGCTAGATGCATTCCCAGTTGATGGTGAGAGCCTTGTTCTCACAGTGGGGTCAGCTTTGTTCTCAGTGGGTCACAGGTCAATTCCCAGTTCCGCGCTAAGATCTTGTTGTGATTAGCTTGATTCTCTATTCCAAGTTCGATGATTATGGAAGGGACTAGGCGCCGGCCTACTACTCTAATGGGACCCAGGCTAACCTTTTATTCAACAACACGGGATCGAACCAGTATGCTAGTAGGAATCAAATAAGCAAGTAAAAGAAAGAATGCAGCTAAGTAATAACCAAGCTGAGTAGGACACAGAGCGGGGCAAGTGAGTAAAAGAGTTCAAGGGGATCGAACCACTAAATAGGGCGAATACTAACTATAATAAGAGAACAGCAAACATTGATTTCATTAATTAGTGTTAACAACTGCCAGCGCCATCTTAGCATCGTAAGCCGCATCATACCATCTCCAGCCTATTCTCATACCGAAAGAGTGTAGCGGCGGGCTCGGCTCGACCAAAGGGCAGCGTTAGCTGCTAGTTTATGGCTGACGATGGCTAATGGAAAGAATTTAAAAACTGTAAGCCTACCAACTTCAGCATAGCCTTAGCTTAGTTAGAGCCAGGAAAGACAGCTTTGAAGTCAGTCTCGAGTCTGTTTGTTCGCCCTTTCCAGTAGTGTTTCTTGATCCAATAGAGTGGTAGCGCATTCCTAGTTGTTAGCTAAAGCCCGTTTGCCAGTAGATTTCTTCTAATAAGTCGGTAGCTCACCCCATCTTAGCAGCCAAAAGAGTGTAGCTAAGCCCCCGGAATTATTATGATTTTATCATTAAGTAAGTAGTCTTTCAAACAAACATGATATATATGATTATTATGTTATTATTTACTATATCTATATCTATCTTTTTCTTATTATTCTTTTATCATTAAGTAAGTAGTCTTTCAAACAAACATTCTATATTATATGATTATACAAACCTACATTATATTATTATTATACAAACCGTAATTCTATGATTATATTCTTTTTTCATATACTATATTCTATTTTATTATACTTTCAGGAATGATTATTGAATTATTATTATGATATATAGTATTCTTCTATTCTATTTTCTTATTCTTTTTTCACACTCTTTTAGTGCTTACGGTCGTTCCAATCTGTTGTGCTTACGGTCGTTCTGGCCTATGATCCTGCTCTTGCTTATGATCTTTTTTCTTCTTCTGTATAATATGAAACTCTCACTTCGATTCTACTCGCAACGGCGAACATCACTCGTATTCAGGGCAGAAGCGCTTGCTGGTTACTTGAGAACTTCTTCTTTCTTTTCCTACTATCGATCCCTATCTGGAAACTCGAATGGATACTTACCTTCGAGCAGAAAGTATTGATACGTTACTTTATACTTGACCTGGAGCAGAAATAGACTCTACTGAAACTTCTACTTAAACTAACTCTATACTTTCGACTTTATTTCCTTCCCGCCCATTTCTTGTCTTTCAACCGGTGCACCGCAACACAACATATAGTATGTTATGGCACTATGTTATGATATGTTATGATATGATGGTATATAGTATGATATGGTACATTACGGTACACCATTGCTTTCACTGCTGGCACCTAAGCTGCCTTTGCTTTACTGGAGCCTTCCTCTTCTTTATCTTAAACTAATGCCGCTGCGAACAAGAATTGCCTCGCTCACCGGGAATACAAATTGCTACTATGGGAATGCAGCACTACCCGATGGCCGAGCGCTTCTCATGCCTTTCATTGTTGCATAAATCATAATAAAGAAATCAACTCGAAATAACAGGAATAGAACGTCGGTATACCTGTCTGCGGAAAGGAGGACTTCAACCTCAACACTAGGATTCTACTACTAAATCCAAGAGGGGCAATCAGACTTCAAGCGTATGGGGAGGCAGCCTTACAGAAGGTAGCTCTATAGACAAGCTCAACATTGGTTTCATCCGTGTTAGTTTAAGAGATAGGGCATTGAGATCGGAAGTGATAGTTTGAAACCCAGGGCGGGTTGGTGCTATAGTTTCGAGTTGGATACCAGTTGGATACCCGATTGGATGCCCTGCCACCAGTGTTTGGGTTACAAGAAAAGGGGCCCCGGGGAATAATGATACAGCTGCTAATCACTTTCAAGCCTATAACACATGAGCTTTAGAATAAGAAAGAGGATACATCTCGTACCTATGACATTGGCTAAAGAATAAGAATAAGGGGGTGGCAGAGACAACCTCGGCATGCTAGGTCAGGATCAAGTAAAAGAAGAAGATAAAGTAGTGCCAGTGTCTTGTTAGCCCGGGTGCAATTCTCTTACCGATGTAGCTTTTTCAGTCCTGTTATTGGTGTTCATATTCCCCAGTAGAGAGTTCAATTGTGATCAGTACTAGATCAATTCTTTCTTTTATAGGTTTGGTCTGTCACTTACTAATTGCACCCCCCCTCTAAGACTGACTTTCCTGCCTGTCAGACTCGTAGTTGTCCCGGGTTGTTATTGATTCTTCTGTTATCTTATAATAATTCTATGCCTTCCGAGCAAAGAGATAGGTTCGGTAAGAATGAAGTAGTAATATACAGATACAGAAAACAACTATTCACTACTACACTAAACTACCAAGACAAGAACTGCGGGTAAACTACCAAGTGGAGCTGTAGCCAAGCCTTATTATTTTGCCATCAATCCAAATCTTACTCACCAGAGGGCGAGCGTACAGTCGTACTCACCGGTAGCGCCAAGCCTTCCGTTCCTTAGATAGAGTTTCCTCCCCTGCCTTAAGCCGTCCTGTCCTGTCCTCTCCTATCCACTATTCTCTGCTGCTTTTTTACTTATATGTAAAATATGGTATAGTTCATTTACTTTTATTGAAAATATGATCTAGCGCAGGCAAGCAATAGAATAAAACTAGTCATAATCATAATTCACTCGATAAGTAGTCAATCTTACTCACCGGATAGATAGTTGTGATCTGACTTCTGACTTTTACCCTAATAGTTGTCCCGGGCATTCTCTCACCTGATATGGTTTTATATGATTTCTTTTTTTGATATGTGTTTTTTGTGTGACAAATCATAATTCCATTCTCAAGTCAGGATCCCTGTCCTTGGATACAAGCTCTAAGACTAATAGAGTGGAGGAGGCCTTACCCCAAGTTTCTTCTTTCCATGCGGTCGCGGTCGGTCCGGTTTGGTATTGGTTTGATTCCAGTGTTCCAGTAAAAGTATGAGAAGTATTAGTGGCAGGGTTGGTCTGTAGTAGTTGCTCGCCGAGTCGAGTTTAGAGCGTCCGCCTTGCTAGCGGTAGTTCCATTCGAATAGGTGTTGTGGCACAAGTCTATAGGTGGAAATACAGAATGAGTGTTTGAGTTGTAAGCCTGATCTTAAGCGGTAGAAGCCTCAAGCCAGTAAAGGCAAGCTCATAGGCATTAGTTCAAGGATCTGATCTGGTATTTGTTTAAAGAAAGCGAGGTCAGCTAATTTATTAGATGGTATTAGATGGGATCCGTTTTTAGAGAATGAGTTCCGGACGAGTAACTACTGACTCCAACAAAGATTATTACTTATCATATAGTGCCCCAGCAGAGAGTCTTCTCCGTTAGTAGTCAATTCTTATAAGTAGCAGCACAAGTTTAGGAGGCGGGCTAAGAACCAGGATCTACAGCCTTGGAGTTTGGAGTCAAAGAATTAGATGTAGCATTGGTAAACCGGGAGACAGGGCAGTATAAATATGTAGTAAGAATAGGAGTCGGGGCCAGTAAGGCTGTTTTACCATAGTTGTATTCCTGCTAGTAATTATCTTCTGGTTGTCGGCTTAGTTTGTTTGCCTGCCGCGTAACTCTTTTCCTTTTTTTCAACTCTCTTATCATAATATACAGTTACTTATCTATCTATTCTACTCTAATAATAGTAATAGTAGCGTGTGTTTTCATTCTCTTCTTTGTGGCAGCTGCATCTTATTACCGACGTGGGAACGGGAGACTCGTAGGCAGGCGGATCATATTTAACCAAGGGATGGTTGGCCTGTTTGCCATTAGTTGCGTTCTGCTATTGGTATAGTGGTAGTTGGCTTCTCCCCGCGCTGCACTTAGTTCAATCATTCCATGAATGTACTCAATTCTCCTACTTAAGAGTTGGATTCCTTAAGCAATGAGTCTAAGCCCTAGAGTGTAGCTACTCATGGTTATAGGCAATGTTCAGTTTTAGAGCAAAGAGATGTAGGCTAAGAAGCGCTAGTTCAATCCCTGGTAGGAGTAGTTCAATCCCTAGTTTCTTTTGTAAGTACGCAATTCCTAGTTGAGGGTGGAGTTCATTTATCACAAATCTATTTATTGGTAAATCTAGAATTCAACCGATGCTAACAGGAATGGAAGTGAGGGCAGGAAGGGCAGTTTCAATGACAAATACAGAACTGGGGGAAGCACACTGAATTCTGGCTTGGCAGTTTCATTATTGTAGTGGTAATTGATAGTGGTAGTTGTTAGATGGTATTTGATAGTAGCATTGGAATTCGATTCTCATGCCAATAAGTAGAGTATTGAAGAAAAGAAAGAAAACAGTGAAAGCCTAAGTGCCGAGTGGAGCTCCCGACGTCTTTGTTGAAGGATAATGTCTATTAGGATCATTCTAATACAGCTACTCCAGCTATTGGGCTTAGTAGGTACTGGCACCATCTCCACCATCTCCAGCCTATTCTAAGCAAAAGAGTGGGAAAAAAAGGAAAGAGTAAACTGACTTCTCTGTCTATTAAAACAAAACTGGGTTGCTACCAAAAAACACGGGAAAACGTGAAAAAGGAATTAACAATAGGTTCTCTATGAAGGAAAATCTGGTTGCTGCCTTTTTTCTCGGGTTTCCATAACAGAACTTTGACTTTTAGGTTCTCTATCAAGGGAAACTCGTTTGCTATTCAAAATCCCGGGTTTCCATAACTAGACAAGGTTAGTATAATGTTACGCTAAAGATCCTTGAGACTGTTTTGCCCCTGTTTTCACCTGTTTTCGAGCAGATAGAAAGACTACTTACTGCAGATAGAAAGACAAGACTACTTAACTTAACTTACTTAATGATAAAAGAATATATATCATGTAGGTTTGCCAGATGGATCTTATTTATGGATCTAATCCTTATATCTTTTATATGTAGACTTTCGATTTATTTTCCTTGCAGGTTCAGCAACCTATCCCCTTAGTTATTTATTTCTATCATACAGAGCCTAGCCTAATTTCACTATGCTTATGATGTTGCTTACGATCTTTATCCAACTCCTAAAGAGGATCCCGATGCCACAGAGTTCGGTCTAGACCCTTATTTCTCATTGTTGGCTTTCACTTCATTCTGCTTTTAGCCGACAGCTTTACCTTTCTTTGCCTAGAGTTCGAGTCGTGGAATCATAACGTACAGGCTGGCTTTGAAGATAAGATGAAATTGCTTTACTGGCTTTTATTTGAAGCTCGGTGTGTGTACTAAAAGCGGAGGATATTTCGTGCGAATTTCATCGATAATAGAAGTTGGACTTGAATCGTATTAATAAAAGCGGAGATTCCGCAGTGTTGTCTCTTGGTGAAAACAGGACTTGTCAAAAGGATCAGATACAGGATCAGATACGGGATCTTAAGCTGTATCAAAGTGAGTGATAAGCGGTTCTGCGAGTTTCGTTTAGTATGGAACGGTAATATGGGTAAGAGAGATATGAAATTGATAGGATAGATATTCAATGAAATAAGTAGTCAAAATAGTAGAGTATAGGATAAGGAAATAGTAGAGTATAGGATAAGGAACTCAATAAGATTCTCAGTTTAGGAGAAAGTAAGTACAGGCTCATAGGAAGTAAGCCGGAGTTCTGTTTCCCAGCAGTGAAGCCTTGTTTATATGACCCTATCTATGGAGTTTGCTTCTTTTGGCAGTAGCTCCATTCCTGTTATCAGTGATTCGACTGCGAGTTCCTAGTTAAGGTATGAGAGGGTACTGATGAATTCCCTTTTGTCTATTTCCATTCTGATTATTGGTAGTTTCTTTCTATCTCTCTATGCGCTATGTAGCACTTTCATTTTCTCTCTATCCCCGGGTTGATTCCAATAGCGGGGGGGATAGTGTATAAGCCTGTTACTAATAAGTGATATTCTTTCCTACAAGGAAGGCTAGGTCTCTCTCTTAGGAATCAGACAACACTAAGGGATAGTTAGGCTTGGAAGCAGTAGTGCCAGGCTCATAACGCGGCTAAGGAGTAAGGACCAATGCAATTAGTAGAAGAGTAAAAGTAAGGAAGGACCTTGAAGTCAATAGTGCCAGGCTAACTGTTAGTAGTGGCAGTTTCAAACAATAGAATGTTAATTGAAGGCGGGGAAGTCGTATTATTGAAAGTTAGGAGTTGGCGTGGGATGCGCTAGTCTAAAAACAAACTAACAATAATGGTAGATTGGTTGGGGGCAGACTAACTAATGAAACACAGAATTGAGACATGTGTTGGAGGAATTAGATTCAGCCTCGAGGTCCGTAGTTGTAGCCTGTGTTTAGCACCGGTTCAATGATAGTGGTGGTAAGCTTATTGGTAATATTCTGATTAGTTGACTTTTTGCATTCTCTTACGTCCTAGGTAGAGGTAGGTATTCTTTATGATATTAGTAGATAGTAGATGCATTGGATCATCTCTATGTTCAGTATGCCCTAGATCATACCAATACAATATCCTTTATTCTCCATTTGATTATCATAGTGAGTAGTTGGCTTCTCGCCAGTACTAGTTGAAATACCGGGTTCCAGTTATTAAAGTAGTAGAAGAAGTAGCTCGAGTCTTATTTACGAGTTCAAGTATTGATAGTAGTAAAGCTCTGTCGACACTGGATTTATTCTAAGAAGCAGCAGCAAGCTAAAATAAAGTAAGTCTGTTAGCCGGTAAGCTCTATTACGAGAAGCACTAGTAGAATAGTCGTAGCCTGTTACTACTTCAGTGAAGTTCTGTATTTACTACTTGATAGAAAGGAAAGTCAGACCGGGGAGTTTAAGAGCAAGGGTGGTTCTTCTATTTGTTAGCTGCCTGGTCTGGCGGGGGTACGTTACTTCTTATGTCCTTGTTGCACTCTTGTTAGTAATAGTTATGACCTGTGTTTACCTTTCTTGTGTGATGTCTCATACCTGTTTTCTTCTTGTCAGCACTGGCCCTTTTATTGGTTAGTAAAATCCTGTATTCTCGCCTCTATATGCGGTAGATCGTACCGTCAGTAGATCGATTGCCGAGTTATATTATTTATTAATTAATGGGTGGATGCGCTAGATCCCTAGTGAACTGATACTTAAAAGAGGAACCCCGGGTCCACACCTGGATTCCGACTCTTCTATCTCAACTCCAAGTATGTAAATGCGTCTAGGAGGTCTGTGGCTCAAGTCGAGCTAGCGATGGTTGGTTAAGTAGCCAGGATCCGTATCAGTGTGGTAAGAGTTAGTTTAGAGCGTAAGCATTGTTAGCGCTTGTTTCGTTCCGATAGGTAGTAAACGGCTTTTAAGCAGTAGTTCGACTCCCGTTATTGGTAGAGTTTCATTCGTTAGGTAGTGGTCGGACTCTTTGTCAGCATTGGTTTCATCCCAGTTCGAGCGTCCGCCTCGTTAGCGGTAGTTTGGGTTTCTCTCCCTATGCGCTGGTACCTATTACGAGTATAAGAACAAAAGTAACAATAATAAATAAAAGGCACCATGAGTTTCACCGGGAGCCAAGAGAGGTAGTTTGGTAGGGCAAATAAGACTTAGTGTAGAAACATTGTTGGGGTCATGAGAATGTAAGTGCTAGATCTATGAATTTAAGGTCGGAAAGGCATACTACCACTGGTACATAGGACCCGGATGCCGAGTTCAATGATGATGGATGGTATAGCATAGTTAAGCCCCGTTTCGAGTAAAAGGATTAAAAGCACTTGTTCAAATCTTATAGTTACCAGTTGCATTTATTAGAAAAGGATAAAGTCGTAGATGTCGTAATTGGAGAATTTGTAGGAGCAGTGCAGCGCCGGGTTGAAACGAACGGAGCGCAAGTAAGGCTCGAGTTCAGGGGTAAAAGAGCGAAAGTCAACAGCGCCAGTTTAAAAGCAAGCGGATAAAAGCTAATAGTTTTAATAAAGACCTTAGGCAGGGAGAGGCATACCTAAGCCTATCAATACAGGGCAGCTATCAATACCAATACAGTAAGCTATCAATACAGAATGATCGGGGAACTCGTTAGAATCAGGAGGACAGACTCAAGTTATCAATACAGGGAATAGAAGCAAGTAAGGGCAGGCTATAAGTAGTGCCGGGCTAGTAGTCAGTAGTGAAATGGTTTTGGGACTGGGTTTCACCTAAAAGAGCTTAGCGCTACACTCTTTCGAGAGACACGACTCCAGTTCCATTATATAGGAAGTCATCCATCCTCATTCAATTCTTTAAAGCTGCAGTGACTGTCTGTCAAGGACACCAGTGAAAGCCTTGATATTTGGACCCAACGTCTATTTCCCAGTCCCGAGCTTAGTTCTCATTAATAGAAGTTCCAGCCTTATTATCGGCAGCTACACTCTCTTTAAAGTAGTTGGTTCAGCCCTATTAGCATTGGTTACACTCTTGTTATATAGTTTAAGCAGTAAGTCCTATGTTCTATTTCGATTCTCCCCGTTGCTTGGCCCGATTAGGCGAATAGTCAATGATGATGGTTTCCCTTGCACCCGTATTGGCTTGTTTGTTTATTCGCATATCATATTAACAATCAAATAATGAATGAACCAACCCTTAGCTATGTTGGGTCCTCGCTATCATGGAGTGAATTACCTTAGAACACCATACGCATTCTTTACTCCTATATTGAGCCCAGTTCAATAAAACTCCTTGGCTATCAAAAAACCCGGGAAAACATAACTTTTGAATTACTTTTAGGTTCTCTATCAAGGAAATTGACGAAGCTATGAGAAATCCCGGGAAAACAGAAAAAGTAAGTCTGCTTTAGGTTCTCTATTAGCTAAAATCAGGTTGCTATTAAAAATACCGGGAAAACAGAACTTTTCTTTGACTCTTCCTATCCTATCTACTCTTTTCCAACAAAAACCTATCTATGATTATTCTTTTATTATTATACTTTCCGGAATGCCTTTTGATTATTGAATTATTCTATTTGATTATTAAATTATATAGTATGATTACTTATATGATATTAGGGGAAACAGTAAAAAACCATGGGTTCTGCCGCTACACGTTATACGTTATTTGTCCGATGCGTAACACATGCTATTTTAATTACATAAGATAATTGTTTTAGTGAATATTCGTCTTACTTCGGTCAAGGATCTGATCTAGCACCGATTCTCGCTCAGCGGATTCTGCATTTGACCCGTAGCAGAAGTAAGGCATGCATGAAGAAGCCCGTGGTATCCTATCCATTTCTCTTTGGCTCGGCTTCCTTGGGACGTAGACAATGGCAACAGCTTAGCTTCCCTTTCTTTTCTAAGTAAGGAGGACTGACTTTCTAGTGAGTCTTACGCCCAGCCAGTGCAAGCCCTCTTCATTCCACTAAATGTGTGTGTATCAAGCCGCTTTTAATTCAGTGCAGTTATTATATAGGATAGCCGAAGCGAGTAGGCAGTTTGGTTATAGATAATGGATCAAAAACCGGTTCTAGCGAAACCTCCAGAGCTCTTTTGGGGGAAAGCTTTTCGATTATGAATTGATTTCCACAGGGAAAATACATCTAGAGTTCGCTTACTCAAGTGAGAGTTCCATCCATTTGGAATCCGTTTTCAGAATTGTAGGAGTACCCCCCAAGTTCATAATCCTTTTAAAGCTATCGAGCTATAGGGCAAGCAAAGTAAAGCTATAGGGCAAGCGAAAAGATCTATCCGCAGGCAGGTATCGCAGTTTACTAACCATTGATCTAATCTAGTTCTACAACTCGTTTGAATGCTAGTTTCCAGTGATTCAATTGATAAAAAGGAGAATATCTTCCCAGGTAAGCTCCTTTACCTGCGGCAGCTCCCTCTTTATTTCTTTTCATGAGAAGAGGGTCTTACTATTTATTACTACTATAACAAACAGGCTTTTGAGAGGTGCTCTAATGAGCGTCTGGGATAATAATAAAATAAGCTTTTCTTTCCCTCAATGAAAAATACATTGAATAGGGAGTGACCCACAACCGTAGTAGGGAGTTACCCCCACGCTCTGTGGAAGTAAAATACAGTGGCCTAAAAGTTAGCCTTTACGAGTGGGAAACCACCACACCAGTAAGACTAGTATGACGAACGAATATTGCTAAAACTGCAAAGAGGTAGAGACAAGACACCTTTTATGCCGGAAAAGGAAGAAAGTAAAGTAAAAAGTGCTAGCGTGCAGCTCCCATTCCGAATCAAAGAGAAACCAACTCTAAGAGAAAAGACCATGCTACCAGCATCGAATCTAAGGTTGAACAAGAGGGAATGAAAGAAGATTTCGTATTCAATGCTAGCCCAGCTTCCCAGATCCGAAAAAAGAAAGTGGTGGGAAACTGTACTTCTTTCTCTGATATGAGAGGACTGCAGCTACTTCATTACTATTTAGACAATTTAGACAATCGGGTCGGTCGGGCCAGGATATTATTATGAGTTGAAAATAGCCCTAATTCACTCCCGTTGAAATAGCAGCAATGCCAATTGGTCCCGAGCGTGTGCACTAATGCGAGTACTCTTTAGCTCCTTCTGGCAGCTAGTCTAGATCGATTCCTAACCTAATCTGATTGGCAAATCCTTCTTTGTTGTGAAGACTGAGAAAAGACTAAGTTAAGTAGAAATTAAATAAAGAAAGATCTCATCCCAGCACTTGCTTTCCCTAAACTATCTCTCCTTATGCTTTCCCTAAACTATCTCTCCTTATGCTTTCTAAACAAGTCCTAATTCCGCCAAGTCAGGTTGAAACTCTTCTAAACAAGTAGTGAAAAGGTCTCAAAAAAGAGCACTTTTATTTCACATATTTTCTGATTTGTGAATTGGAGAATTTAGCCAAGAAACTACTCATGTGTCGACCAAGCAACTAAGCCCTGTTTTTGGGAGCCCCGGTCAAGCAATCGTAGAGACCGAGGATAGTTTGCAGTTCCAATTATTCCTTTAGCACATAGGTTATGAAACCATTTCTATTCCAACTCAGAGTTCTCTTACTTAGTATAGGCTCCAATACTGCCAGCTAGAATCGCTCCAATACTGCCAGCTAGAATCCCAGTTTTCTTATTTCAAACATAGGTTATACTACTGGATTAATTAACGAACTTTTCTCTCTTTTCTTCTTTGCTTAACACAAGCACCCGAAACGACCTATCAGTATGACTTTATGGCCTCTCTCTCCTCTGATCTTGCCTCTGATCTCGTATACCTAACTTTAGTGACTGGACTAAGAATTTCACTAAGTAGTCAAAGAGACAAGCCCGGATAAGGTATTTCATGAGTTCAAAGAACCAGAGGCAGATGTTTTACTTGCAGAGGCAAACAAAGGGTGAGGAAGCTTTATCAAGTAATCAATAACAGAGGCTTACGAACAAAGCACTCAAAGACAGGTAAACTGAGTCTGGACCTGGCAATACACTTCCAGAAGACAGAGGTCGGCTAAAGGGGAGGGAAGTTAATGAGTTTCCCAGCGGCGACAAGTCTTTGGCCCCAACAAATAGTAGAGTAGTTTCATCTGTCTTTTAACCCCGAGTTGAATCTTATATAAGTTAGGTACTCTAGCTCTAAGCATTGTCATTGAAAGAAGTATTAGTTGACATAGGAGAGGTATTCTAGTTTACAGAGGATAAGTGGATGAGCCTAGTAGAAGTATAAGACTAAGAATGGAACTAAGTAGCCTAAGAATGAGGTAGTCAAAGAAAGAGTCAGAATATAACCGGCAAGTAAGGGAATGGAACTAAGTAGTCAAAGAATGAAACAAATAAGGTCAAGGCTTTGAATCAGTAGAAAGAGAATCAGCAGTGCCAGTTCAAGTTCTCAAGTAGGGTTATGAGAGGTGTCGGCTTGGTAAGCTATTCAAGTGTAGTTGATAGTTGCTAGTGGAATGATTTGGAAAGGAATGGAACTAAGTAGCCAGAGGAGAGGCCCTTATAGTAAGTTAGCCAGTACTGTTATAGTAGTTGTTTAATACCGGTAGTACTTGTTACTTCTAGTAGTAGTAGCCCTGGTAGTAGTAGCCCGTAGTAGTAGTAGCCCAGTTAGTAGATCCCTTATTCTTAGTAGTAGTAGTAGCCAGAGGAGAGGCTTTGAAGCTATAAGTAAAGAAGTGAAGTTTCTTAAAAAAAAGAGGTTTTGTTTGGTGCTTTAGCTCCTAGTATACGCTTGCCGGTGACAAGTATCTTTCTGTGATTGTTGAATGAAAGTAGTAAGTAACAGCCTTAAAGCACTGAGTATACGCTTGCACCCACCGATTCCCCGAATTAGGATATGTCGGACAATTGGTAGGTTTCCCTCATTCTTTTGTCGGACAATTGGTAGATTAGTCGGACAACTGGTAGGAAAAGTCTATCAAAAAGTAGGCTTGAGGAGAATTAGTCTGATCTAAAGCAGCTTCCGCCTATAGTTTTCTATCAAAAAGTGGGTTTCCCTCATTATAGTATCGGACAATTGGTAGATTAGTCGGATAATTGGTAGGAAAAGTCTATCAAAAAGTAGGCTTGAGGAGAATAAGTATATTTTCTTACTTAATCCAGTAGTCTATTTGATTACTTAATCCAGTAGTAGATTTTCTTAGCTGAATAGAAGAGTCTTATACCCGTAGAATAAAAGGTTAAATGCAAACTTTAAGAGGCAAGAAAGGCGGACTGAAGGCAGAGATATGGATCAGTGTTTAAAGAGGGTGCCGGTGCTATGGAGTTTCGAGTTGGATGATTCTAATAGCTCCCCTACAGAGGTTCAATCTCATAGTTAGTAGCTGCAACTGGATACCCGGATCTATATTTGATCTGGCAACTACTTCTTCTCTAGTATCTTATTACTCTTGAACTGTACTTTCCACCTTTGCGTGAGGAGCTGGACTTTCAACTTCCACTCTATCCCCGGATACAGCTTCGGCTTCTGATCCAGCCATTGATCTATTTATTATACTAATTCATAAATTGCTTATTTACTTTCTAACATAGGAATAATAGTATGTATGGGTAGTTGTAGATCAACTCTAAGGTAAGGATACCCTGGCTAAGATACTAATTTAGTAGTTCAAAGAATGGCTAGGACCCCCAGGTGATCAGAACTCAATACTGTAAATGAGAGTTTACTTCTGATCGTGTGTCCAGTCCAAAAGAGAAAAAGAAATTGATGAATGGAATTCTTGTACTTGTTCTTTACATCTTATAATGGTACGTTGGGCACTTATGTATTCTCTTATAATGTTAGTTTTATTTATTCTTTTAGTTAGCAGCAGTTTCAGAGTTAAAAACAAGGAAAGTAAGCCTAGATCCCGAACCACGGAAGGATAAACAGGAGTATCAGATTTCAAGCAAGGGTCAGGTCAGTGCCCAGGGTTAAAGAAAGTAATGTCAGATTCCCAATAATGAGCGGTAGAGTAAAAGGCTGGAGCTTAAGGCCGAGATAAAAGAAAGTTAGACTTGATTGCAGCCGGGAGTGATCAGGCTCTAGCTAACAAGTAAGGTTTGGGATAATGTGTCAATAATAAGGATTGACTGCCGGGCCTGGGATGATTAATAAGGCTTGACGGCATTGGTTGATTCCTTCCAGTGGAGCATTAAGTCAAGTCAACCTCAGTGACATTATGATTAGTATTGGTTAGCGCCCGTCGTTACTAGTAATTAGATAATGGTAGAAGCCTTGTAACGAGCAAGCAGGAATGCCAGGAGCAGTTATAAGAACGAGTGTTTGCATCATAGGTCTTTGTTTGTTGGGCGCTGTAGTAGGTTGGTGGTGGTAGTTGGTAGTCTGCTTGTCTAGTAGTGACTCTCCAAATACTGAGTTTGTTTCCATGTCCTACTGCTTGCTTATTTGTAGTAAGTAGTGTCTGTCGGCTTTAAAAGCAAGTAGCTACAGGACAGGCTGATCAACATGGTATTGAGAACGAAAAGCAAGGCCTTAGATGAGGAAGTGGCAGGCCTGCACGTAGGAATGCTAGACTTATAGCCAAGAAAGGCATACTAAACCGCATATGGGCATTGTAAACGATGGGCATTGCAGGGACAACTCCAGGAGCGTGGGGAGCGTAACGGGAATGTAAGGGACGAGTCTTAGAATCGAGTAAGAGTTCGGTACCACAGCTTCGAGCTGGATTCCCTGTTGAGGTTTGTTCTCTTATTAATATAGTAGTCATGGTGTTTCTGGGCGGTGTTATAGCCTGTGTTTGCCAATAGAGAGATTCTGATTGGTGATGGGTTTTCGGAGCTAGGATTTTCTATCAAAAAGTAGGTTTCCTATAGGACAATAAACTATAGGCTGAAGAGCCCGCTAGCTCTTTTCGAATTGAATTGACTACAGTAAGATTTGAAGCTGCTTTAGATCAGACTAATTGTAAGAAAGAAAATAGACTACTGGATTAAGTAAGAAAATCGACTAACTATAAGAATCGAGTTGCTGCCTTTCATTCTTTCTATAGTGACCTGATCCCCTTTCTTACCCTCTGTTAACTAATACTGTTATGGCTCTGGACTACTACGACTACTCTACTACTACTGAGGTTAATCGGTAGGCAAGAGGGTAATCGGTTGGACTGAGGTTAATCGGTGGGATAGAGGTGAATCGGTAGGATAGAGGGTAATCGGTGCACTGGCTCAGTCTTTGATTCCTACCTTGTCTTTGATTCCTTAACAAATGCTAATGTCTTTAACGCTTTAGCTCAACTCAAAGTCTCCTACTTCTTTATCTAAGCCTGGCCTGCGCTTCTTTAAATAATGGAATGGAACCTTGTTTTGCTGCTTATGAGTGGTAATAAGACTACTAAAGGCATTTAACTAGTCAGAAAGGAATGGAACTGATAGGAGCAAAGATCTAACTAGGTAGTGCGGACGAAACAGGGGACAAAGAACTCAATGCAGTAATAGAAGAATCCAGGTGGAATAAGCAACTCGGACGACTCTCCTACCAACAGAGCCTGCCGCTACTTACTTTAAAACTCTAAATACTTATTTCAATTCTTATCTGATGTGGGGCCTTGTCTGATCATCTATGCTTGGTGTTCGTTCTTTTACTAATAGATTGAATTCCTGAGTTCTCTTACTACTATACTACAATATAGTTTTGTTTCTCTTACTGCTACACTAATAGGAAGCATCAGATCCACCCGAATGAAAAGCACAAGTAAAAGACTTATAGGACAATAGTAGTAGTATAAAAAAGTCTTTCTTTAGTAGCAAGGTAGGGTGGCTCGTTATTAAGGGACCCCTCCGAAGGTAGTTAAGCGTATTCTTAAAGTCAGTGGCATAGCGCCGGAACACATAGCTCCATCACTCAATGTATCCTATTAGATCCAACTCAACTACTATACTGCTAGCAACAATCTAACTACCAGCTGGGAATACGAGCACCAATAACCTGAACTGTTGACATAGATTAAGTGTATCTCTTTGCTTCCGTTCACTAATAGCTCCGGGCCTCTTGCTTTGCTTCCTATGAGCCCTACTATACTATAAAATCGGGTTCCTCGGTTAATAAGAGTTGAGCTGATGCTTTTAAGAATCACACTCAGTATTTTGATAAGTAAGTTGGATCTAGGCGCGCATCACAGGACAGGACCTACTCCTTTCTTGCAAACTGATGGCTCTTTGCCTTATCACAGGTATCCTTATTTGCGTATCTTTGCCTTATCACAGGTATCCTTATTTTAGTAATAGAAACCGGGCACGCATATGAGAATTCACCTACTCCTTATTAAGAAAGCAACTACTAACTCAAAGTATTACTCTCCTACTCAAGATTAAGATCTGTGTTTCGCCCTTTTGTTTGCCCCTTCCCTTCCGTGACTAGGGTTTAGTCTCCTAATTACCTCTTTCATTCTGCCCCCCATTCACTACTTTCTCTTATTATAGTCAAGAAATACACTTTCTTTAGTGCTTCTCCGACTTTAGTTACTGAACCGGATCTTTGCTTTACTAACTAAAACTGCTATGATCGATTGTTAGCCTGCCTCCACTTTAGTTGAGTCTGCTTCTCTGTCTAATAAGAAAGGATAAGACAGACCGGCTTGTTTATGAGAATACAATAGGGAATAAAGGATATTGGTATGATCTAGAGGGCATACTGAGCATAGGGATGATCCAGTGCATCCACTAATAGAATATAAAGAAGACCTCCACAAATTCAATCACTACTAACAGAAACCAGGAACGAACTCTGTAACCACTGCTACCGGGGCTTTCGCCACTAACTATATAAGATTGAACACTGCCTATAGGACTTTCACCAGCACCTATAAGAATAAACACCGAAAAAAAAGAATAACATTTAGACAACACTGGAAACGGCATTAAACTAGTGCTTTTCAGAAAACAACTAAGAAATAGGGATGTGACTGCTATTAATAATAACTCTATTCAAAAGTAGGAATTAGGGTATCATTGTAAAGACCTGCTGCTGGGCCTATAAACAGTGCTTCTCGGACTTTAGTTACTAGCGCTTCTCTTCCTGACTTTTAGTCTTCCTTTACAGCGGATGAGCTGACCTATCCTTTAGCTGATACAGCGGATGAGCTGACCTATCCTTTAGCTGAGTCTGATCGATCCTGTTCCTTATCTGGACTTTTCATCTACTTCTGATCTAGCTCTATCTGTATCTTTAGGCTAATAAATTGTCGGTAAATGGATTCCGCAGTTTCATCTCGCAAACAGTTAATTGAACTGACACGGTTCTTAGACGTGAGCTCCTCCACTCTAGCTGTCAAAAGATACTGTAGGCAATCATAATCCGGCCAGGCAATAAGAGTCGATAACACTATCCCGCTACGCCAATAACCTCTTTCGTCGCCAAACAATACTAACCTTAGAGAAGTTGTGCTCGAACGTAACTTAGGGCTTGCTGCTTCCTTTCTACTCTTCCTTTACTAAACTTAGGGTAGGGCGCAGTTGAGATTCGCATTCGCAAAGAGATTCACTTACAAACACAGATTCAACAATAACTCCACATTTGAATCCATCTAAACCGCCTATAACATATGAATTTCCAATGCTTAACTGCTTAACTGCTCAACTGAACAACTCGCATTAGCACTTGTGATTGTTGGGTTTGGACCTTGTCGGAAATAAAGGAAAATCTTTTAGTGCGGAGGCTCCCCACGACCTTTCCTTGCAGTCAATTCATTGATTTGATCTTTCGATTAGAGAGTAGATTTCCCGTAAGCCAAACACTTAAGAGTCAAAAAACCGTAATAGGTAAAAGTACAGAAAGAGATGCTTACACAAAGACCGGACCACGTAATGGGTCAATAAGCTTACACGCAACTGCTTCTGGTACTCGCGCTTCAAAGCAAGTAAGACGAACACAAGTCGAGTAAGTCGCAGCTTTCTCTTTCGCCGTTGTGCTTAGGCTCGATGTTGGCTGAAAGTACTACTGTATAGGGGCCGACATAAATCTTATCTATTCAAAGAATTTCCAGTCGAGATCTTCTTCTTTATACGATTAAAGTAAAGCACTCGAACTCATATACTCGATTAAGCCATTAACTAAATTATACTTCTTCTTTACTTAGCGCTTGCCCGGTTTCTAATGGAAGGAAATGCGCTTGGTGAAGCTGTCAATCAGTTCTTTTTGCATCGTAACACCTATATGCCTATGTTCAAAACTCCTAAAATTGTAGCTAATCCCATATGAAATTAGAAATCCCACACCCGAGCGAAAGGATCTTATAATGCCGCCTAGAATTAAAAGAAAGAAATTGAAAACCCAGTTTTTGATCACAACAGTTGATATAGAACTACTTGTTCCTGACATTCCTGCCTTCCATCCTTACTGCCTTGACCTAACATCCGTATTTGTACCCGACAACTACCTTCTTTAGGGACTCCACTGCCTATTTGGTTTCTGTAGTTCGAACCCCATCTTCGCAGCTCCCCATCTTCATCTTACCAGCTCATAGACAGCTTGACAGCTGACCGAGCCCTAACGGTACGAGCTTAAAAAGAGTGGGAAAAAGTATAGCTAGAAGAGTGGGAAAAAGAAAAGCTAAGCTAGCCGCGCAGAAAGAGTTACTAGGAAGAGTTTTAGTTATTTGACAGATCTTTTTCACCAATAAAAGAAGGCAAAGATATTTATTGGCTATCAAAAAACACGGCAAAACGTGAAAAGATGATTTCCATGAACCCGGCTATGAAGGAAAACAGAGTCGCTATCCAAAATCCCGGGAAAACATCAAAATAGAATTTATCTTGACCTCGTTATGAAGGCAAACTCCGTTTGCTGTCCAAAATCCCGGGAAAACATAAAAAGTAAGTCTGCTTTAGGTTCTCTATCAAGGAAATTTACTTGGCTATGAGAAATCCCGGGAAAACGTGAGTGAAGTTTCATTAGTTTCATACCTGTGGGAGTAGTTACTTCTGTGCGTAGTTGCCCGTTGCTTGGCCCTAGCCACATCAGTAGTGTCTCTTAGGCAGCTAAATAAGCTGCCCTTACTCCTTAGTGACAGAACCCACTCTACTCTATTTTTGCTACTGCTTCTAGAGCTTTCACTGGTACCTCTAAGAAAGTAACTACTCACTTGCTTGATTTCTTATACTAATGACCTGGAACCTTCCTATACTCCATCAGACTTCAATCGCTGCTAACAAGGGTGCTTATGAGCCCCGGAAACCAAATCTTCTTGCTTTACTACATCTAGCCTACTACTGCCTATTAGCCTGTCCCTACTCTTGAGTGAAGTCTAATTCCTCCATCCACGGACGAGAAAGGAATAGCGAGCACACTGTTACTATTTATTAGGGCATAAGAGAATGACACTACCTTTTGATAGGCATAAAAGGAATTCCAAGCTCGATGAGGTGTATTACACCCATAAGAAATGAGTGATGCTCTAGTGCATTTTGAACTAATCTATTGACTTCAGAGCGAGGAAAAGGTTCAGGTTCATAATTCATTCTTTTCTTTCTTTCTTTCTTTCCTGAGGCGCGATAAAGTCTCTCGGAACAGTAGAGTCAACTGCAAAGTATCAAGGAACAGTAGCAGAATTAGGGTTTTGGTATAGAAAGTTGTACCCCTCCCCCCCTTTTATGGACTCTGTGCTCGAAAGAACAGTAACAGTAGAATTAGCGGAGTTTCAAGATCGGTAAGATGGATAAGAAGATGGATAACAATAAGTAATATATCCGGGGCGCAAGTTCAATTGCTTTTTCTTATAGTAGTTGAGTTCGTTCCTGTTTTCATCGAGTGGAGATCAGAAGCAATCAATAGTCAGTAATATATCCGGGGAGTAGTAACAAGAATATATATGTGGAGTTGGAGTTAGAGTTGGAGCAGCATCTTAAAGAAGGTATTAGAGGCTGGATCGGTATCTGAAGCTGTGGGAAAGGAAAGTATACTGCAACGAGGTAGTCCGAAATGGAATCTATCTTACCCGACTGCCTATATACTAGCAAAAGAATGTTATAAAGCAGCTCATGTTAGCGCTGAACTTAGTATTTTGTAGCCCGAGGCAACTCAAACATTCAAAAACTTCTTTTCATATGTTATATACTTTACTTTGGAATGTGAATTCTAAACCTATCGCGGTCCAGGGGGTCAACTCAACCAAGCACTTAGCTACGCTATAACGTTATTAGGCTTTCCAAACTATACTTTCTGAACCGACAAGACAACACCTTTCTACTTAACTGCTTCTCTTGCCCACCTCTCTCTGTGCCCTTGCCCCTTAACCTCCATTATTCTTGTATTCAGCGGTAAAGGAAGCTGCAAGCGGGTATCTCGGGTGAAAGTAAGGTTTTGGGGGCATTCCACAGATGTATAGCATACGTGAAGGAAGAAATTGATTAAGTCAGAATTGTATCTCCAAAAAAGTAACAATGGAATTATTCCAGTTGAGAGTAAAGTCAGGAGGAGCCCGCTCAGCGACTTAAAAAGGGGCTTTCGCATCACAGAAAAGAATATTCAATTGAACTAACAAAGGCAAGCAAGGTCAAATGGAACAAGTGCGTTAGCAAGCGGAACTTAATTCAACTCTTTCTTTTGGACTGTGACATTAGTAGTTACTTGTTGGGTTTACAGCGTTAACCTTGATTATGGCCTTCTTCAGCGCACTGCCATCCATATGGTACAACGACTTGAACGCGCCCCGCCAACTCACGTAACGTAAAAGCGTTCGGGTGAATGGAATCTACCGCCATAAAGAATAAGGGAAATTCCATAATAAGGGGAAATCGCATAACACAATAATGGGGAAACTAATAGAGCTGACTCAGAGTAACTTGCTTGCCTGAATAACTTGCCGGCGTACCACACAACTGGATCTCTGTACATCTTATAAATAAGCTGCCCTTCCATTCCAACATAAACAAACAACTTCCCTTTCTTTCTGTAGCTTAAAAACTATCAACTCACTGATTACTACTTAATTAATTGAGTTACGGAATTGAATAATGCCTTATTGCTTACTTTAAGTCAGGGCATCCGAAGAACTAGTTAAGCCTTGGGGCGGACTTGTTCCCTTGCTTGTTTACTCTAATGAAAAGAATTGAGTGCAAAGGAATAAGTGGAAAGTACTAAGTGTAAAGTAATATCATATGATCAACATGTTTTAGTAAAGTATAAAATAGTTGAGTAAAGTCGGCAGAAGTCATCCAAAATAAATCATATAATAGACTACCTACTGACGCACCCCTTTCTCTTATAGTAATTCGCGTTAGCCGTTGCTTGTTTATGCATACATCTAAATGTGTGACACAAGATATAATGGATGGGCCTAAGCTCAATGCATTGTGTGATACAAGATATAATAGATGGACCTAAGCTCAATGCATTGCTGCTTCCTTTCCTCCAAAGCTCACGGGCGAACTACCTAATGCTGTTGTCTGGAACTACGTAAGCACAACGTTAAGTAACTCCCTAATGCGCATCGGCACAAGACATTGCTTGTTCCCTTGCCAACCATAAATAGCATCTAGATCGCACATAGGAGAGTAAACAACTGCTGACTGACATCTATAATGAAAGTAACGACACTGGTGACATCCCACTGCTGACATCTAGAATGAGAGTAAAAAAACAAAGCTCACGTAAGCCAACTATAACAACAATAACTCGAAACTCGCGTAAGCACCCCCAAAGGAAACAAAGACCGACACTAACACGCTTTGGCCCCGCTGCTTTAAGAAGAAAGTGGAGCGAGTATACATTTTGGAGTAAACAAACGGAAGAACAATGGAATTTAAATGAACGACAACAATGACAACTAAATAAACGAATATAGTAACCGGACTGCTTACTCAAGGAGTAAACCCTAGGTAAAGGAATGAAAGCACGGGGGGCAATTACTTGTGAACCATCCGATGTAGCCTTACTATTGCATTCAATTCTTTAGTTGTGTTTTCGTTTCTGTACGACTTAGGTTGCTTCTTTTACTTACCTCTGATTCCTTGTTCGATGATTGTACTAATGAGCAAGTTTCCCTAACGCTAGAGTATTTCGTAGTAGGGGGTAGGTTTAGGGCCTAGATCGTACGTACTACTCTTAGTCTATTAATGGATACGCTACATCATGCCACAACTACCATTGGTCTTAGAGCTCGTATACTTTTACGGGTATCCTAACTTTAGAGTGGATTTAAGCTCTTGTACTACTGAGGTGAATTCCCTAGTGAAATTATTTTACCTATACTATATTTTACCCATACTGTTAGTCTTCTTGCCTACCTATTGTATTAGTGTCCTTGCTTGGTATTATAGTGCCCTTGGGCGGGTATCTTGACTTCTATCTTGAATGAGAATTATATTTATTTGCGTTCGCCATCCAGCCCAGCAGCCATCTTCTAAGCAGCTCATACCAGCTAAAGCTGCCCTCGTGTTTTAGTCGTTAGTGTTGTGCGCGACCTACCTACCTACCTATGAATGGCCGAGTAAATGGGGTATCATAGACTAACGGTGCTACCAAAAGAATGAACGCCGCAACCTAAAGAACGAGCGATTACCTTTCTATGCATGGTGGTGTAGGACCTTCGTTGCACGACCGACCACCCTATGAATGACCTAGGGAACCTCGATTCATTTTCGATGTCCCTTCTATGTGCATGGTGGTGTGGGACCTTCTACGCATGAGCAATGTCGCCCCGATGAAACAGAATTTGTTAACGGCTTCTAAGACCGAGTCGAGTGCCCGGGGACCATTAGGAGGTGGTGTACGTTGGCTGCACGTGGTCCGCACGTTGTCCGCACGTTGATTGTCGAGTAAAGAAAGAGTATCTCTGTGTTGGCTTGGCGCGGATAGAAGAATAGTTTTGTGTCGGCGCTGAGAGAATAATAGAGAGGTGCGCCGCGGGCCAGGAAATCAATCAATAGGAGCGCGCCATACTTTCTTTGGTTGAAATCAATAGATGTGATGTAGGTTTACGTACCATACACGGGGGCTACTATCATATATCATATTATATATTATGAGCATATATCATATTATATATTATGAGAAAAAGAAAACACATGTTATGATAAAAAGTATGAGAAAAAGAAAACACATGTTATGATAAAAAGAAAACACATGTTATGATAAAAAGAAAACACATGACATTCATTCGACTATTATACTATATTTAGAATATGATAAGAGGATAGATAGAAAAGTAACAACTGTATTAATATAAGCTAATAGATAATATGATATAGATAATATGATAAGAGGATAGATAGAAAAGTAACAACTGTATTAATATAAGCTAATAGATAATGTATTAATATAAGCTAATAGATAAGCAATTGCGGAAAGAAAAGATAGAATCGCCAAGGAAACTAAAGGTGAAGAGCAGGTTAAGAAACAGGATAGCAAAAATAAGATAAGGAGTGTCCCTCATGCCACCAAGCAGCTTAAATAAAGGAGTAGCGCACTCAGATAAGAGCGGATGTCATAAGATAAGATGTTAGATCGAGAGTTTACGCAAGTTCCCTGAAAATGTTGTTCGGGATGCGCTAACGGGAGCAAGAGTCGAGGCTATAGATTCCATTCGAAGAGTAAGGGTCAGTTTCCAGAATTCAAGGTATAGTTTGGTAAGGAGAGGAATGAATCTACCTGTGAGCCACCACAATCTCATTATTAAATCAGAAAGAGCGGGCAAATAACCACTTATTCTTTATTCTATTATACGATGTGCTGTGCTGGATCATATCCATTCTTCGACTCCTCAGTTTGGTTCTGATAGTTAGCAATGCCTGTTTCATAGGATAATGACGGATCAACAGACAAACAAAGAATGATGTTCGAACCCACCGCCAGACAAAGACTAATTTGCATCTCCTTAAGGCTGAGCTACATTACTCAAGGACTATGTGTTTTGACTTTGATAATGATTCCCTTGCCTAGTGGGTACGTGTCACGCTTACGCTCGTTGTTGACGTTGACAAAACCCTAATCACCATCACGGGGGTCCGATTGTTCCCGCTGCATAAGACTGATTGGGCACATAGACACATTCGTTCACACACTCTTTTTTGTTACTAAAAGACTGAGTCGCCTGACCGTGCTTTATTGAAGAGAAGACCTTTTCTTTATTAAAGACATCATTAACAGTTATTAAAGACATTATGAATGACCCTTTGCTTTGCCTGCGCTCGCTTAGACTAAGGTAGGGGGTATCCAAAGTCAGCTAGGCATCCCTCTACTTCAACTCAAAAGTCATAATAAAAGAAAGCTGTTGGCGTGGCAAGCAACTTACGAACTTCAATTCTACTAGCTCTAAGGCCTACTTTACCGCCTCTCGGCCTACCCCCGAATTGAATCTACATCATGCCCCTCAGGGGTAAAACTAACTCTCCGTTAGCCTGCTTTTCCTTACTTCTCTTAAACCGAAATCACTGAACCCAATTCCTATTCGCTTGTTGTAGTCGGACTTAACTGTCCCTAAACCTGCCGCTACACTCTTTCGATCCCAAGGCTGTCTCCCCTGACGCTAAGTCTCATTCTCTCCCTCGGATGGTGCTTTTCATTGCTTGAGCTAGTGCCGAACACAGCTCTTAACAGCGAATCAAGCTACCTACTAATGGAATCAAACTACTAATACAAGGCGGGCAAGAGACTAATGAGTGAAATACACAGAACAGACCCGACACCGAAGACCTTCTCCCTTTCTTCCTCCGATCCGATGTCCACCCTTTTACTTGCTAGCTCGATTCCAGTTTTCGAGGTTATGTCTTATATTGTGGGGTGTTCTAGCTTCCCAGTAGCACATTCTTGTATGCCTCATTGGATTCCCCTTTTGCTTATCTTAGTCCTGTTTGCCTAGATATTCTATTCTTTCGGGGTGTCCTTCTATTCTTGCTTTTTTGAGAATACCTTATAAGTCAACTACATACTAATCAGAATGTACAGAAATAATACCGAAAACAGGTCTCTACTACAAGACCAGAGCTACAACACTAACTCTAGAAACGATGACCCGGATCCCCTATTTCACCTACAAGCCCACCTTTCCTGCTATAAGACCAATGAGAGCAAGACGATACTTTTCACTTACTATCAATAAGAATGGCGCTGGGAACCATAAGAAAAGCAACCTCCCCGCTACACTCTTTGGATTCTTTTAGTAGCATAGTTGCTTGCCGGTTCTTACTTTACCTTATTCTTGGATCGCTCCCGAGACAACAAACTCCATCTGGAGCTTCATTGAACTCCATCTGGAGCTTCATTGTTGGTCTGCCTCCCATACACTCCTATTAGAATTCCCCTGTAGATCGGTCTTGCTACAACTTATCCAGTTCTTAAACTAATGCCTTTCTTTCTTATACCTCACACGCTCATTCCTTATTGATAGCTTTAGTATGACATAGCGCCCAAACAGAGTAGATAGATAGGCCTTCAGATTCTAATTGGACTAGTAATAGCGCTACGCGAGTGAACCCCACGCCAGGTAGGCCCGCCCGCCCTATTGCCTTACTTTGAAACCTTACTTACTGTTTTGCATTCTTTAGATCAACTCTTACTCTGACGCTCGTTGGCTTCACTTTGACTTCCCTGCCCGGCATTCTTACCATCCTGTCCATTGGCCTTATGCTGCGGGAACTAAATCCTACTTACTGGCAGATAAATCTGATTCCTCTATTAAGGGGAATGGAACCAATGTATTTCATTGACATAGGATTAGATGCTGCTTCATCAGATCCTGACTCAACGGGGAACTCTACAAGCACCAAAAGCGAAAATGCTTTTCCCACCCCTCCTGCTTGGGACTTCTGATCCTGATACTTATGTGAACCTTTCTTTTCCTTACTTTCCTTATGCAGAAATGGATTCCAAAGACAGATACAGATGCTGGCTCTCTTGAAAGCGATGGAGTTTCTATTCTGACAAACGAATACATCAACCTTGTACTCTAAAATGCAATTATTACTTTTCAATTCCAGTAGTCATATTCATATAGCAGGTACTCCATTTAGCGCATGCTCTAAACCGTCTTTTTTTGCTTTTCCTCACTGGATTATGAAGTGCTAAGCTCTTATATTCTTTCTTTATATATAGGCAATTCCGAAACTTCCCACTACACTTTCTCCTTTACCAAGAAAAGAAATGGATCAATCAGGACATTCTCCACTATTGTATCAGAGGAGATTCTGCTTAAGGTGTATTTATCGTTGTTTAATCTATGTTCAAGGTGTAAAGTAAAATGCATTTGTTGCAGGAGGGGTCGCGTGAAGACTCATTTCAACTCGAGCACTTTCCCTATAACTCATTGCCGCCTAACATCTTTCTGGTTCCCTAGATGGGGTTATGTTGCAGGTTCCGTTGTTGGTTCGGTTCCCCTACTGGTTGGTTGAATTGAATTATCCATCTTTTACTCTGTTTATCGGGTTCTATATCTTACAATGCTTGCAGCTGCGCCTTAACCTTTCATTGCACCTTACTTTACAAGTATTTCATTATTATCACTACGTATCTGTTTGTATCCTTTTGCTTCTTATATGTATTGGTACGGAATGAATTGAATAATCTAGTTTCAGACTAAACAGGAAGAGCACTAGATTGATATAGAGCAAATACTTGGTTGGTTAGTTACTTTTATCTGTCGTGGACCCTAACTTCTTATTTCCTGGCTCCTTAACTACTATTATATTGATTCCACTTGCTTCTGTTGATTCTATTTTAACTGCTTCTTTATACGATTCGACAAAAGAACAGAATAACTTGCTGCTAACCTGACAAGCGCGTTAGGGGTTACTAAAACAACGGTACTCGGACCTTATTACCTTCCACAACAAATATAAATAGGAGTTAACCTCCACAAGCTTAGGCTTCTGCTAACAGACTCGCTCAGGTGAGTGTTTTAGTCCTGTGTTTGACTCAGGTGCGTGTATCCAATTCGGATTTCCACTTGGAAACTTGCCCCCTAATGCATTATAGCCTAATCCAACTTTCCTTTGACCGGGATGGGATGCATTATCTTCCACAAGCAAGCACCTTTCTTCTATTTAAACTGCACTTCTTTCTTCATAACCTGCTCTTGCTTCTAATCTAGCTTCTTTTCTTTTGGAACTCCCACTTGTTGAACCGTTTACCGCAGCACTTGAACCTAATGCTGATGGATACTAATCAGATTTGCTAACGCCCCGCATAAGCTAACTCAACAACGCACCCAAGCAAGCACAATAAGCCTAAGGCGTAACAACCATGCTTCGAACTGAAAATAGAACGCGAGTAGCTCACAACACTGAGCTGCGACGAGGAAAACAGTTAAACAGAATTCATCAATTGTAACTAGCACCGAACCTTAGCGTTGAGTCTGAGCCTGATCCATATTGTATTCCCGCTTCGTCACTTGCAGCAGACTTTCGCCCGATAGACTTTCCTGTTTCTAATATTCTTTCTGAGCCAACAGATTATGATCCAGCAGGAAATAAATAAGGGCTGGATACAGGCTGGAACAGGCCGACTTGGAGTGGAGCTACAGCACCGACATAAGAAGCGGATCAATACTATGTTTTTACTTGATTAATTCAATAAGTGAGTAAGGAATGAGTTTAGATGTTAGGTTACTTCTTTCTATAATAGATATGCTAAAAATCCAATCTTCTTTCAAAATGGGGATAGCGGGTTTTATCCTAATCTAAGACAGGAATGGGTGCTCCATCAATGGAATGTTTGCTTTTAGATATCTCTTCCAGTGCTTTAAAAATTGAAATAGAAGGTTTAGTTTAGGTCGAAATAAGGGAGAAACCTGTGGACATGTTGCGCTGAACCTCTCTTCCGTTAGTTAGGAGGCTGCCCGATCCATGACGTAGTCCGAGATAGAATATGGAAAAACAGGGATGTGCTCATAGTTTGCATTCTGTCTTTTCGCCAAGCAACTACTAAAGAGTATAAGGAGAGGCCTAGGGACAGGTATATAAGATTTGAGTAAGGGCGTGGCTGAAGTAAATGAAGCAAAGTCAAAAAGTAATTCTTTCGTTCTTTCCTCTGCCTTTGTCCTTCTACTATACTACGAGCAATAGCAGCAGCGGTAGAGTAGTTAATTCAATGGGGATAGTAGGGATACGGTGCTTCGGGTTGTTACTCTCTCTTTCCGTCGGTAAAGAAGTTCAGTACAGAATTTAGATTTTTCACTGATGAGTAAGAGCGACGAAGTTAGTCCACCGATAGGAAGGAGAGAGGGGAATGAAGATCAATAGGAGAGTAAGGAGCCAATTGAGAGTTGCGCATAATGTGTCTTGCTGCCCCCAAAATGGAGATTGCTCTCGCTATGCTTGAGTGATTCCGTATGCTATGTGTACTTAATTTGTGCAATGTGTATCCTAAAGAACGTACTCTATCCTTCCTTCTCTTGCAAGATTATAGTGTATCAGAAAGAGAGCGCACTCTTGTAAGAAAGAAACGAGTAGTATAGTAAGAAAGAGGCTTAGCATTCATTCTTCAGTTGAGATTGCACCTTGTATACATGAGTTAGATAGTTGCTCTACTATGAGCAGGCAATCCTCTTTTCTTTCGGTCTAAGTCCGCTAGTTAATAAATATATGCATGGGCCTTCAGCTCCTAAAGCAACAACTACCTATTCCCATAAGAAAGAAGCATCCAAGAGATCTTTAGATTAAGGGGCATGAAACAAACCTCTTTCGAATCCGATTAGAGACCAGACCAGGCAAAATATCCATATCTAAGCTCTTTCGAATCCGATTAGAGACCAGACCAGGCAAAATATCTATATCTAAGTATAAATTGATAGAAAAATCCAGAAATAGAAGGATCTAAAAAGAGAAAAAGAAATATAGAATAATCAATCTGGATCTCTATTTATTATTAATCAGTGGATCCCCCATTATTGTATCCATATTATTAATCAGTGGATCCCCCATTATTGTATCCATCAGGCATATATACATCAGATCCCCTCCCATTGAATCCGCTCCGCTGTTCGAGAATCCACTGCACAATCAATCATCTATAGCATGGATGGAGGCAAATAAGTGCATTTCCGGGAATAAGCGCTCTTAGGGCGGGATATCCACAAAACTATTCTACTGCTATTGCTATGCTTACGCCTTAGCTTAGTTCTTTTGGCGACATTAAAAGACTCTTTTTGTTGGGTTTATTCTCTTCCTCGTTGCTCCTTTTGCGATGTTTATGTTCTATGCGTCATCACCTCCCCATTGCCCGTACCTGTAAGCTGGAGCTGACTGCACTGCCGACTTAACTGATGGGTTTTTCTCTTGTATAAGTTTATTAATGTCCCTACGTTTCGTTCTTTCTTTACTGAGCCCGTTACTTGTTCCTTTTGTTGTTATTCCTGTTTAAGCAAGCTACCAACCCTAATTTCTTATGATTATGAATTAAGTGCAAAAGAATTGATTTAGGCACCCTGGAAGTAAGTGTTAGTGCTACGCTACGCTACTCTCACGTTAGCCGAAGCCTACGATTAACTAAATTAGGACTTTCTACTCTTCACACTTCTGTTAGGTGTAGAGACTAACGCACAATAACTTTCACAGAGCAGAGACCCTCAGACAAGACTAAAGGTGATTGGCTCAAATCTACTCTCGAATCAGCAGTTAGTTAGATTTAGGTACAAAGTTCAGTATCTAGTTTCAAGTTTCGTTTTCGCCTCTTAACTTAAAATCGAGTTTTGCAAAATGGCTGGGCTGGGCAGTGTTCAAGTATCTAGAAGCTGAGCGGGTAGGGTAAGAGGGCTGGTCGAACCTCTGTTGCAAATACAAATACTCCATACTTATTTCTTGCTCACTGACGCCTGCCTCTTATTCTTAAAGCGATTCAACTCGAGCTACGTTTTATGAATCAATATTAAGTAAGTCTTGAACTCATAATTATTCTATTTGAAGAAGCACCTCTCTTCCCTACTTTGTCTTGCCCGAGACTTCTCTTTTTAGTTTAGAACCGCTACTCTGGGGGGGCATTCATTCTAAAAGATAGCAATCTCTTCTTCTTTTTACGATGAAGGTCCACTTTACTTTCTCTTCTACCCTTTGTTTAGTCTTGGGCGCTGGCCATAAGAATACTTTGTTTGCACTGAAGCATAAGAATACTTTGTTTGCACTGAAGAAGGAAAAAAGAGAGACCTAAGATAAGAGTAAGTCGTCGATTCTTGCACCCCTTACTGAAATTCCATAGGACTTACTTACATAAGGAGCAGTACATTAATTCATTAATTCATTACCATCTCGAACAACCAATGGTATAGGCAGAAAAGAACAACCAGAACCAGCGGAGCGGGCGGATCTTTCAAGGGTACGCAAGTAAGCGGGAATCAAATAAGAGTTTACACGTCGTGGGAAGGAAATACTACTTTCATCGATAATAAGCTCTTTTCTCAACTGCGGGGTGTTGTCTCCAGTAAAGTGAAATGAATGAGTTGTGTGTTTGGGAAGGACATTCCCTATCTTCTTTTTATATAAGTAATAGAGAAGCGCATCAGTAAATTGAACTGTTCTGTTGACGAGATCTCAATTCCTGGATGAAATTAATTGCCCTCAAAGGATTAAATGATTTGTTAAACAAGCACCAAAGGGGAAGGTAGGAAGGGAAGACTGTGTTACTGGGCAGCAGCAATGTATGAGTCTCCTCCTTCTTTTATTTTTCGTATACGTGATATGAAGTGATTGGCGACTTTAATCCTATGTGGGCCGGGGCGGAATCAATTCCATCTGAAGCTAATGCAAATGTTTCTTTACTTCAAGGATCAAGGGAAGCTACGTATTTACTGGGATCTATACCATTACTATGCGTTCAATAATCAATGAATGTTTGACCTGGCCCGGCCCCACGAAACGAACAAGTGACGGCGTAAACCAGATGTTGTGCTAATACATCAGCGTCAGTCAAAGTTTCATAATTCATATTGTTTGTTGCGAGATCGTATATCTATTGCTAATGTTACACATTAAGTTAGAATTGAGGCACAGTTCCTTTGCTTGTCGAGCTGTACTTGCAAACGAGATACTCGACTGCTTGCAATGTGGGGGAGATCCTATCTTTCTACCTTACACAACGCAGGCTAAATAACCTTTCTACTGCTATCGCAACAATTAAGAAAAGGCCAGTGTCAACTACTACTACAGTTAGATCTGCTCTGGTCTACTTTCCTTTACTTGCAAACAAACTACCTCTCCTTGCTGTTAGCCTGCTTTTCCTTACTTGTATTTTAGCATTCACTTTTCCTTACTTGTATTTTAGCATTCAATAGGGCCCTTTCTTTCATGCTTGCTTGTTAGTTCCAGGTTTACTATCTACATTGAACCAATAAGTAATAGACAAAAACTCCTGCTTATAGGACTTCTATTCGACTCTTCACTCAGATGACCTAGGTGCGTACCTAAACTCATGAGCCGACACTCTTGACTATCGTTCTGATGCTCCCAGGTTCCATTCCATTAGGTAAGCATAGTTGATTCCAATATAAGTTTCAAAGAGAGAAGAGGCAGGCTCATATGCCCGGGTTTAGTTCCTCTTTCAATTGGTAATTGTATTCCATTAGTCGGTACACTATATCGGTAAACTACATTCTAGTATTTGCACTAGTATTTGCATTCCCGCACAACCACTGAAGTTCTGACTTCTATCTACCAACCATTCTGGCTTCTGTCTTTAATTCCCTTAAGTGTAACACCGCCCTTAGTACATGGTTGTTGCGTTAAGTACGCTACTACTACCACTATGAGTCTTATAGTTCTGAGGTTGATTCCGACAAACCCCGGAGACTAGCAGATGTATCCTTAACCTGAAGTTAGATTCCTCTTCTCTTGTTTGATTATTTGACTTACTTCTGTGATTCTTTATTTAGAGTTAAAATTTGTTGCATCATTGTTGTATACGTCGTGTTCGTAGGTGAAATCAAGAAAGCAAGATAGGGTAGTAAGGACCCGGATATAAGTAGGAGAGGTAACCTTGTTAGTGGTAGTGGGATTCCTGGTTGTGAGCGATAGTCCGTGAGCTATAGTCCTGTTGTGCTGGTATTGATATAAGATTGGAAGAACATCCACGTAGTTAGCCCGAGGGGCCAGCAAGTAAGTAAGTCTGAGTGTGGTTGGTGGGCAAATCTGTATATTCCCAGTGTAGAGTGGTATTCCTGTTAGTAGTATTATAGTCGCCGGAGTCCTATTTCTTTGTTTGATTTGATTCGTAGAAGACATCAGCAACACGAACACAACAGTGATGATTAACATAAGAAAACAGAATCAATCATTGGCATTGCTCCAAGGAGAAGCAGGCCACTATCTATCAATACAGAATTCAGGGTTAGTCGGGGCAGGCTCATATCATAGTAGCAGTAGCAAGTATAAGGATCTGTCGGTAAATACAGAAAAGAAAGTAAGTGAGGGCGCTATAAGACATTTTAATAGGAAATAAAGGATCAAACGAAACTCTCAAGTCAAGATACCGTACTACGTTACTATATACTAATATTTAATATACTAATATGTAACAACCCTCCACCCAGTAGGAATTTAACTACGAAGAATCAAGAATACGCCTCTAGGTACTACTGTGGTCTCAACTCCGAACACTGCACTAAGCAATTTAACTCTAAAGTAATAATTAAACTATTAGGTCGTATTGCCTGGGCACCCCACACATCCGACACTTCCACTCTTGTAGTTTCTCTCTTACTTACTAATTCCTATACTCGGGTTATAGGCTAACTTTCCTCTATCCAAGTATCTCACTGCTGACTTTTCTTCTGACTGCCCCTATGATTATTCCTGTGCCACTGACTTAGATCTTGACTTTTCAACTAAAGCTACTAGGATTATTGATTGATTGCTAGCCTACCCCTCTTTCTTAACGATAATTCCTCTATTCCTTTGTTATAGGCATGAAATCATTAGTGGATAACAAGAGAAAGAGAGCAGGTGCTATGGTAAACCCGAACTTATCAGTAGAATAAAACAAGTAGTAGCACGGAATGGCGGAGGACAGAATAGGACTTCGGAGTATGCATTGGAATCAGAGGAATGTCAACTTAAAAGTAAGGGTATCTGGCTTAGAATTGAGCTGATCGTTAAAGAGTTCCTCCGTGGGCGGAGTATTAGAATTCTACCAAATAAGTAAAAGAACGAAACAGGTCAGGGGGTCAAGGTCAAATGGATTCTTCCCTACTGAAATGATTCCCCCAGACTCAAAAGGAGTCCTCATAATGCTAGTTTTAGTCGGGTCTCGGCTATATGAAAATTGTCTTTCTGGAGAATTGCACGCTAGATTCTATTCTGGATTTAAAGTGAGGGCGCATGTGTGCGGTGCCTCTCTATCTCTTCAATGGTTAGGGCCTCCCACTTTGCCTTTCTTTGTCCTTCAAGAGAGTGTTGAGTAATGCTAGTAAGATTGATTAAGATTACTAGTGCATTGCATCTATGATAGAACTATGTAAACTAAACAACAAACACTGTTTCCTGCTGTTAGCTAAAAAGAATACGCGCAAACAACTTGAAGAATTGAACCATTGTTGAAAAGGATTGAGTTGGTCAAGGCAGCACTAGACAAGTGACGGGCGGGCAGTTGCATCAACCCCGGGTACGAACACAGCACTCATTTCTCTTCTGTTTGTTTACTTAGATTAATGATCCGCTTACATTTAGAATGCGCTTTGTCACTTTATCGTAATAAACTTAAGTCGTAATCGTGATAATGGAACTGGCTGGCTTTGCCCCTTTGTTTTCATTCCATTCCGCCAAACAACAACTAGGCAAGTAACTACTAACGACCGCTTGTCCACTACCGCTTTAAGGAATAGAACAGAACTTCTGACAAACAGACTCGATCGAGCTACTAAAGAGTAGAGTCAAACCAATGTCTAACAGACCGGCCTTCTAATACCTTTGATTGTAACAAAAGAAATCCACTACTACAGAGCAAGGATGAGCTACTACCTTATAAGCGAGCCAACACAACCTTGATTGAAACCCACTACTGCAATTAGCATTGAGCTAGTGCTTCTTTCTACGACTTTAACTCCCAGGTAAAAGACAAAAACGAATGGATATACTAATAAGTTAACTGCCGATGACTACTATACTCATAAGTAAACTAACAATAAGGAAGCCAGCTACTACTAGCAAGACAACAACTCATAAGTAAACTAACAATAAGGAAGCCAGCTACTACTAGGAAGACAACAACTCATAAGTAATAACAAAAGAAAGCAGTTGGAACTCCACTGGTACTGGCGAGAATCCAGCTACTACAAACAAGACAGTAGCTATTGCCTCTACTACACTTTCCACTAGGAAACCCAGCTTTCACTCCCGGGCTCCATAACTCAATTCTATAGCTAGAGAGTTAGTCCGACACGCCCTTTGATCCAAATCGAACTTTACTGCCTAACAGGCTGACTTTGCTTGCTTTTCAACTGGTGCCCCTTTCTCTTATAACACAATAAGGAATTGCACCACTAATACAAGGAATCAAATCAAGCAAGACCTATAGAGGAATTATAACTGCGGGGATTCGACCATTAACTACAGAGAACTCCACTAGCAACTGGGAATTGAAACACGAATCTAACACCTTGCCCCGCGAGTCTTACTTACCTCCCCAGAGAATAAGTCTATATTTACTTGCTTTTAGTCTCATTACCTTCCTTTTACTACTATGTTGTGTAGTTAGAGCGGAACGGAATGGCTTATAACCCGTGTGTGGACCTAACTGGATTGTTAATTGACATACTAAGTATTCTACCACTTACTTATTAACAAGAAAAGAAACCAGGCATCTCAACCCCGGACATCTAAACCTTGCTTGCTTTACTGTCTCTAAACCTTACTTGCTTTTCAACTCAAACCAGCCTCTCATCCTTATACTAGGGCTCTACCGACTATCCGGCCTTACTACTCTATTCTTTCTACTGGGGAGCCCTCTCTTGCTTTATTGATTATGGGCCTGCTCCTCTTTGCTATCAAACTGATGTATACTATCACTTATAAGGATAGAACTGTTACGGAACCGGGATTCCACCTACTACTAATAGAATCGACTACCAACTCCAAGGCTCTAGCTGCAAACAAACAAGGGCAGCGTTAGCGGCCTTTATAAGATGGGGCTAATAAGCTGGAGATGCCCTTACTCGCTAGCTTCACAATGGCACTACCTACTCTTACTCCTATTACTTCAATACCCATAATTACCATGCTGCCCCAGTTGCATTAGAATATTTGTCCTTTACACTCTCGTAGTTGCTCATTTCATTTTTGTACCAATCCCTAGTATACAAAAACAGGCTAGGGTCAATTCTTACTTGATTTGTTTTTTCTTATTGTGCTACATCACACCTATAGCTTCATACTGGTTCTTCTCTGCTTTTCTTATTAGCATAATGTTTCTTCTGTTATTCTTTTTAGTCGCATACTACTTCCTACATTCTTATCTTAATACACTGGATCGTACCTATGAGTTTATTTACACTTATTCTTATTATAGTTGAGTTTAATCCTATAGTGCTTAACTTACTATTATTTGTTCTTTTCTTGTCAGCAATTCCTTTCTTATAGTTCAGTAGTCCAAATCCTCTTATTGATCTAAGTAAATAGTGTGTTAATAAGGAATGCCAGGAACAACTACAAGGGTGCGAGGAACAACTACAAGAGTCAAAAAGCAAGTAAAGCGTGGACAAGGTGCTAAGAAACCTCAATACAATGCGGTAGATCCGGGAGAATCAAATGAATACAAGTAAGGCTCGGAATGGACCATAGACAATAAGGCTTTGCACCGCCTGCCGGCCTAGCCCCTACACTAGATCATACGTACGCATATTGTTATTCCTACCATTAGTAGAGGAACCATACTTCAAAGCCAGGGACACAAACTCTAGCATAAGAGAATTCAAGCGCGGAGATAAAGAAGTAGATACAAGAGCGGTGGACCTGAACTCAAGAGGGAGTTAAAAACACTTAACCAAGAGAATGGGGATGTGGCCTAACAAGCAAGGGTGAAAAGATGCTGGCAGTAGCGGAAGAACGAAACTTAGGTTAGTCAGAATGTAGTAGTGGGGCCGCCCATAAGATAACTCCACGTTCGCAAATACAGAATTCAATCCAGTAGTAACAGACCATTAAGTAGCATGCTAAATTGAACTGGGCAAGCAACAGACAGACCAATAATCATTCCTTCCACTTAGTAGTATGGAAAGGGGGGCTTAAGCTCGACAAAAGGAGAGGAATTGGAAGGCGCATGGAGTGGTGGAGCCAAAGCAAGGATCGGGGGGTAATTTCGAATAAAAATGAGTAGCTCGAGTTTTGCACTAGCTCGCTCGAGTTTTGTTTGCACTAGCTCGATAGCAAGGATCGGGGGGTAATTTCGAATCCAAATAAGTAGCTCGAGTTTTGTTTGCACTAGCTCGATTCTATTCTACTGTAGGACAAAAGAATACCTAATTTCATAATTGGATAGACAAGTAAGGAGGGTGCAAAGCCTGATATTTATACAAAGTAAGCCCCAGAAATAGAGGTTTCAGGCAAGTAAGGTAAGCTTTGCTTTCAGTAGGGGTTGACAGCAATTGATTTCCCAGTTATTAGTTCCACTTTGATCAGTATAGTGGGTAGCGTAGCATAGTAAGTAGCTTTCTGGGGTTAGTTAGAGCTATACCTAGCAGGGATGTCAGTCCTTTTATTTGTACTCCACTCTCTCTTAATGCACTATGGATCGTACCTCTGGTTCTCAGCTTGCTTTTGAAAGATTATAGGCATTACTTTAATTCCCGGACTTGACCCTTGAGTCCTTACTTATGAGTTTGGCTCTTCTGATTCCTATGTTTGAGTGTGACTCTTCTTATTACTATGCTCATTCCTTGACCTAAGTCCTAATTTCCCGGATTCTTTAACTACCTAGCTTAATTGCTACATTAAGAGTTGTCTAGTAGTTCGAGTATCCTTCTTCCTAGGGTTGACTATCCGTCCCAGCTCTACAATTCGCTGACCTTTCCTTTGTACCGATGTACCTTCCCCTCCATGCCTATGTTTTCCATTAAAGTATATCGCTCCGGCTTTCAATACAAAGTTGAATACTAGCTTTAAAGCTTACTACCTAGTCTAAAGTGCCTGCATTTTTGCATGTAGCTCATGCCTCTAAGCCCTTACCTCAAGCTGACATTGCCTATTTGCATTCTGGAGTCCGAGTTAGGGTCACCAAGCCTTCTTCATAGCTAGAGTAAGTCTGCCTTTCCTTCTATCTTTGTCCCCAGACATGTCAGCATTCCCCTATAGTATTAGTAGCATTAGAATGGGTTTTAATATACAAGAGAGTAGTGCTCATTAGTTACACTAGGTTGTACGAAGCCAGGTACGAGAGTCAAACTTTAATATAGAATAACTGGACAACAACCAAGCCCCACAAAGTAGTAAACTCAATCCTATACCTGCTGCCCCTTCCAGTCCTTAGTTTTAGTGATGGTTTTGTACGCATTCCTGCCATTCCCTTGCTGTTGAGTTGAAAGAATCCACACTTGTTAGTTAGAGGACGCCCAGAGAGAGAGAAGAAAGAAGCTGTGCACAAGTCAGCAGCAAGTAAAGAAGCTAGTGAAAAGGCAAAGGGGAAAGCGGGGGGGTATACAAATGAGTGATATTCCTAGTGAAGGCGGTTTGTATTTAATCTGTTGGTTAAGGTCTTTCTCGCTGTTCTGTTTGAGAATCCAAATCAGCAGCTACCGACGAAGAAGCTGTTTCAATAGAGGAAGTAGGAGGGGGAGGAGGTTAGGAATCAGGATTTTAAGAAGAAAAAGACAAATGAGCTGGAAAAGAAGCAGTTAAATTGTTAGTTCTGTTTTCCTTTGCGCTAAAAGGAAAGGGGAGAGTGTGCCTTCATCTGCTTACGGAGTTACTGCCTCGGCGATAACGAAAGGAAAGAGTCATGAGCATTAGAATGTCCTGCTCGAGTGTAATCGTGCGGTTCAGAAAAGAGTGGAATCTTTGTTGGCAACGAGGGAATCCGTAGTTAAAGAATCCGCTGGATCACAGGTAAAGAATAAGGAGAAGAATTCGGCCCTACTGGTACGATTATAAGGCTTAGTTGACTAATGAAGTAAGACTCGGTGCGCGAATACGAAATACGAGCTGCTCAGTTAAATTCCTATAAGGCTGCCTTTCTACCCACTTCGCCAAAGTATTATGACTTATGTTTATAGTTCCCATACCCCACCCGCAAGACTCGTTTTATGGCTCGTTATCTAAGACCTATAGGCAGGCAAGTGAGGCGGCCGGAAAAGGACAGGCTAATAGCCGGCGAAGTCAGATTTAGATCAAGGAGTGTTGGTCTCGTAGGGTGAAAGCATAGGATTGAGTTTTACCTCCAGGGAAGGTGGACTGAGAGGCAGTACAGTCAAACTCACTAGTGAAATAAAGAAAGCAAGATATGAGTCAAGTAAGGAGTAAGCAGCAAACAGATCTTCTGCGCTCGATAGATCAGTATTTCAAAAGAAAGTTTACTGAGACCTTAAGTATTGCCTGTTGAGTTAAGTTCGCTACTTATGGTTGATGCAAGTATATTTTGTTTTTTGTATATAAGTGGTAATTAGAGAGAGAGAGGGAGATATATTCAATGAATGATTTCTTGTGTTTGTTTGACTGCAGACTCAACTGTGCGCTTAAGGGTAAAGAAAGATAAGGAGAAGAAGCATCCTTCGCAACCTAACCTAGGTTACTGAAATTATATTGTTAGTCGTTCCTATTTGTTAGTCAGTCGTTCATATGAGGTTCATTCCATTCGAGAAGCTCAACTCGCTAAGCTATGGACTTCCCTAAACCTAAAGTGTCTTTACTCACTTAAGGAATAGAAGGAAGATAGTATGCACAACTTAGAGAGCAAAGTAACATCACACAGGTAACTCTCACAAACTAACACGTAAACACTTGTTCTTACCCGAACTCCCTTAAAAGAGACAGATCTGAGCCCCGATTTAGAGTCGACAAGCGGACAGCCAAGCCAAGTAGACAAGTTAGAATGGATGCTCTCCTTCTTGCCACCTTAGGGCTCCTTCTTTTTCCTTAGATAGGACCTTGTTAGCTGTGATTCGATTCCATATGAGAAAATATAGTATTGGAAGCACTAGAGCTCACTCAATTCTAATGCTAATAATTAGTTTTATGCTCCCTAGTGAATCAAAGTCAAATCCATCCTTGCTTTGCTTTCCTAGCTACAAAAATAACATCCCGTACTCTCTTTCTTGAACTAACGATCGGATCCTTGCTCTATACCCTGGTACCTTATCTTTGTGCCCTGGCTTGGACTCAAACTGGTTCTTCGCCTACCATTGCTTCATCTAATTATAACTATCCCGCCTATCAGCATGAAACCGGATACTAGCAGGTGATCCAGCAGTGCCTATAGACTTATGCCCTAAACTAATACAAAGTATCTTCCCTATTGGACTCAACTACTTACCTGTGCCTCTCCCGCTTCGTACCTTAATTCTGATAATTAGGAGTTTGTTTGGTTCTAGTACCTAATACTTGGATTCTCTAACTACTTACTTTGATGCTTTATCTTCCAATAAAGAATTAGACACTGCCCTCGTAGACTCAACTCTCAACTGGGAATCCGCTACTACCTGATAAGTACTAATCTGATAACTATTTCTTTATCTACGGACTTTTGCTACTTATGGCTAAGACCTTAGCTGCTGCACTTAAAGCTGTATTTCCGGACTCGAAAACTGCATTGCACCTTTTAGATGATTCTAACTTTCCTAAGATAAGGGTCTAAAAAGAGATAGATAGGTTTGTTATCATAAGTTAATAGAATTCTGGAAAGTTGTAAAAGAGAAGAGTGTAGCTAAGCTGAGAAAGAGTTACTAGGCGGGAAGAGTAAAAGAAACTAACTCCTTAGCGTAACATTAGAAGTTACTCGGCGTTTTCCCGGTAAAAAAGGTTGCACTGGCATTTCCCTTGATAGATGACCTATTTGAATTTTGATTTTTATGTTTTCCCGGGATTTTTCATAGCAAAGTAAATTTCCTTCATAGCGGAATTAATATTAACTTACTTTTGATGTTTTCCCGGGATTTTTAATAGCACTGGCATTTCCCTTGATAGCTTGGCCATTTTCAATTAGGTTTTTATGTTTTGCCGTGTTTTTTCGTAGCAACTCGATGATTATTCTTATAGTTAGTATATTAGCTTTCTATCCCTAATTCTATTTTCTATCAAAAAGTAGGATTTTATTACAATTGGTAGGCTTACTCTCTTACTGGTTGTAGTAGATTTTCTTATAAAAGGACATCTGTCCCTTCCCTTGCCCACCTCTCCTCTTGCAACTAATACTTCTTTCCACAAGCCAAGCAGCGGCATACCCTAAGTTAAGGCGGGAACTTAGGCTTAGAATCGATACCTCTGGCTACTACTACTACTGATGAAACTTTACCATTCCACTCCTTACCTTAACCTTACTTGAGAACTGGAACTGGACTCGGAATTGACTTTCTAACTTGAACTGGGGATGCAACTCGAACAGTACTTGCACCCGATACTATACTTTCTACTCCACTTTCAACTGAACCTCGTCCCTTTGAACTAAGGCTCATCTCTTGCTCTTGAAACTAACCATACTCTGGCAACTTTAACTAACAGAGGTCGGCAAGGGCAGCTTTAGATGGCTGGAGAAGTAACATTAAGTTTAGATGGCTGGAGTAACACATTAAGGTGGAAAACGAGCAGTTAGTTTTAAAGTCAGCTGCAAGCGGGGAAGTCTCCTTTCATTCAAATTCAGTAGCAAGCGGGAAGTTCAATGAGTTTAATTCTTTATCTTCTGAGGAAGCCTCGGTGTCTTTATCTTCTGAGGAAGCCTCGGTGTCTTTATCTTCTGAGGAAGCCTAGGTGTGTTAGGTGTTTGTTGGGGCAAGTTCCCTGTCCTGTTTGTTGGCGCCGAGAGATCATCAGCTGTTTGAAGAATGAAGCTGGCCAGAAAAGACATAACTTGCTAACGCATCTAGTAGAACACAAAACTAGAGTGTCAAGAGAACCAAATCACCAAAACCAGAGGTAGAGGCTAGGAATTCCCTGTATGACAAGAAAGGCCCATTTACTACTTATTCACTGGACTACTACTTTGCCTCACTCCTACAGTTGCTACTATCTGAACTCACTCCTCCAGTTGCTCACAAGAACTCAATTCCTGAACTCTTCACTCCCTTAACTACTCCCTTAGCACAGAACAGAGTATTTTTTACTGTTGCTATACCTAGGACAGGCAGGATGTAGCTAGGCCAGTTCATTCTTTTACTTCAGCATAAGGGAAGGGATATGACCATAAAGCCGATTGATAGACTACTTCTTCCCTATGATTAGTACTACAAATGTATGACCAGAACTCCGTATCTAGTAGTAAGTTCATTCTTTGCCAGTAGTTTTGAGTAGCGCTAGTTTGATTCTTATTAGTAGAAGTATAGAGGTCGGGTCGGCAAGGGAAGCAGTTAGAGCAGAGCCAGCAGCTTGTTTCAATAAGTTTTAATAGGAGCCCCGAGCCGGGAGTTTGAGTTGAAAGTATTGTTGAGTTTGCCAGTACAGTTATAGTAGTTGGTGAATACCGGTAGTAGTAGTTACTTCTAGTAGTAGTAGTACTGTTTCATCTGTCTTTGTTAGAGCTACTAAAGGTTAGTTTCTTTTGGTGCTTCTGAAAAGAGAGTCTCAGAGTTAATTCTGTATTTGAAGCCTGAGTTAGCTAGAGATGAGCAAGAAGTCTAATAGGAGCCATCCAGAGTTATGAAAAGGTAGATTAGCCAACACTTTATTAGTTTACAGAGGTAGATTAGCCAACACTTTATTAGTTTACAGAGCCAGATCAGAGCAGAGGTTGGCAAGAAAGAGAGTCCTCGGGTTTTCATTACAATTCCTGTTAGTGCAGAGGGTATACTACAGAGTTAATTTCTAACTTTAACTACTGAGTGGAATTCCTACTATCGAGCACCCGGCTTATTCTGTTGTTCCTACTCCTGTGATTGTTCTAAAGTCAGTAGCTGCTGCTCTTATTGTAAGTTTCTGTTTTTGTTTGTCGAGTTTGAGTTTCAGACCGGTAGGCCTTGGCCCTTAGTGACTTGGCCCAGTTACTTATGTCTTCTTGTCTACTTGCCTAGTTTCTTGGCTGATAGCAAATAGTATAGAAGCAATAGCAGTAGTAGTAGCCCTTATATTAAGTCGGTATAGCTCTTTCAAGAAGTATTAGTGGACTACGGATAAGTAGATGAGCAAGAGTTCAAAGAGCATAAGTGGTTTTGTGTGCGTGTGTTGGCGTAGATAGAATAAGAGAAGAATCCGTTCTCGGCTCTCCCTTTGCGCTCGTTGTTTACTCTTTTCTTTCATATGCGCTCGATGGATTGAATTCCCTTAGAGTCAGGAAGCAGGAAGCAGTGCTTGTTAAGTCATAGAAAGAATAAGAGGTGAAGTCGTTAACAGCAATCGGTTCTGTTCCAGTTTACAGTGTTGGTGACTCGAATCCTATAATTAAAGACGGAATTCTAAACTACTTAAGAATTGAATGGAATTTGTTGACTACGGTAGAGGATAGAGGTAAAGTGGAAAGTGATGTTTCAGAAGACCACTTCTTATAGTTAGAATAGTTTCTACTCGGTGTTGGCTAAAGTAAAGTAGTGGTCCAGTTGAATCAGTAGTAGTAGCCAGAGTTAGATTAGCTAGTTGCAAGAGTTAGAGGGGAGCCCAGTGTCAGTTCTCAAGTATGGTGAGAAGAGGTCGGCTAAGGTATCAATTCTCTGCATCTAGGTACTACTGATCTACTACTTAAGGCGAACATAGGACTTAGTTGGAGGCTTTGAAGCAAGCTTGAGTGGAAGGTACGCAAGGCAGAATTGAACTAGTGAGTCGAAGGCTAAGAATTCAACAAGCAAAGTCCACCGATTGCCCGCAGCTAGGGTACTAGATCAGAATGAAACTCACTGGTAGCAAGATCAGAATTAAAATAACCAATCCCTCCGTTCGAAACTCATAAGTCAGAATTCAACTCAAAGCTAAGAGACAATAAGTACTTAGTTGTGCCTAGTAGGGGAGTTCTTCAAGGTTAGTTCAATTGTATAGGTTTGTAGCTAGGGTTGGTCAAGAAGGAGCGCGTACTGGTAGTCCTGTTGCTCTAGTGTCATCCCTTGTTAAAGCCTATGTTCCAGTTGTTGTGTGAGTTTAATCCCCTTAAAGTATACGAGTAGCCCAGAGTTAACCTGCTTTTGGCTCCAACTAATATACGAGTAGTCAAGAGCCAGAGGAGAGTATTTGTGGGTGGGAAGAGCTACTGCCGCGTAACGCGAGGACATCGAAAGTACGAGAACAAGCAAAACACCGAACACAGGACTTGCTCATAAAGGTAAGGTCAGGACAGGAGTTTTCATTTAGAATAGTTGCCAGCAGCAATCGGGTCAGAAAGGGGAGTTTCATCAGTAGTAGTTGACAGAGCCTAGCCAGTAGTAGTAGAGAGGGTTGAAATAGAACCCCCTTCCTTCCTTATAGTACTGAATGGAATTGAAGCAGTTTCAAGATCTTCAGCCATAGAATGCCCAGTGGAAGTTTGAGTGTAGAAGGCTTTCACACCAGATTGAGAGTACCCTGCTTGAACACTATCTTGAGAGTGCTTTCCTTCTGAAGTCGTTGTTTGTCTGCTCCTTTCCTACTTGTGCTAAGTCACTCACAACTAAAGCACCGAACCAGTACTTTCACTTGCGCCGAGCCGAGTTATCATAGCATCTAAGATCCTTTGTTCATCGGTATTTGTTACAGTTGTTGTCTAAAGTGTCAGGAGTGGTAAATCAATCAAGTTTAGTGTGAGTTTCAAGAGCAAGATGGGTTTATAAGACAAGTAAGTCTTAAAGAGGGTACCTATATTCTTCTCCTAGAACAGGAACAGTATCTTTGAACTTCTTCTTCTCCTAGAACAGTATCTTTGAACTCTGGCTACTATTAAAAGAATGAGGCTCCTAGGCTAAAAATACATCCTCTCCTCTGGTTCATATAACTCCATTTTTGTTATACCTGCATTCTGATCCTATACCTTTGAATACCTCCGGCACCTGAGTGTCGACAAGCAACTAAGTAAGGCACGGTAGAGTGAGCTATAAACAAGGAATACAGAAACAAAGAATACAGAAACAGCAAAGCTACTACTACAGTGGAAAGAGAAGACGAACACAAAATAGGACTTCCTCAGAACTCTGGGTACCAGGGCACAGGACTTGAAGTTAAGAAATCTGAATTGAGTGGACTTACCAACTGGACCACGTATAATAAGAATGAAACGCTACCCTACCCGAGCCTTGTAATAGAATGAGACAACTAACCTAGTAACTTCATGAAACAAGTAAGTAAACTACCCTAGTAACTTCATGAAACAAGTAAGTAAACTACCCTACAAAGTAAGTAAACAAAACCACCCTGGATCATTGGAGAATTAATACCTTCCCCGACTCTCTACTCTTTATTTAAGATGAGACCTTGCTTCTCTCAACTCTGGCTACAACTACTTATTAAACAGGACTACTCTATTCCGGACTTGAGAACTACAAGAACCAGACCAATACTTTTCAACTTCAGAGAAGACTCAACTAGGGATTAAACTCGAACAGAAAGAGACTCTAAGCCAACAACAATAGAAGCAGGGCCCTTACTAATAATTTGGATACTTTACTTTTCTTTCTTCCTTTATAATCATAATAGGTGCCCGGGCGAGAGAGATAAGTTGCTCTGTAACATTCCCTTATAATAATTGCTAGCACATTAAGTAATGGAAAGGGTGTTGGCCCTAATACGTAATTGCTAGCGCACTCCTTTGACTATTGGGTATGCTCCCAGTTGATAAGCCTCATTGTCCCCTTGCCCACCTCCTGAAAGAAGTATTAGTTTACAGTTGCCCTGGGTATAGTTGCCTTTAGGGGGTCTCTCGAATCAATCTATCTAGGCACCAGTGGATCTGAAGTAAACAAATCATTCATTGAACTTTCACCGAGTGATGCCCCATATCCATCTTACCGGGCTAATTCTGATGTTGAAATTTAAAGTAGCTTGGCAGTTTACTACTACCTTACAGGATTAACGGGTGAATGAGATGATGTCAATTGATGTATAGTTAGCTTTAAAGCCGGACACGGATAACACACACGAACAGAGAACAAGGGCAACAACCAAGGGAAACACTACAAATCCTCTCGCTCCCATGCCTCATGAGTGCACAGCAAACGACGGGTAGTATCCAGCTCAACAATGCGACAGTGCCATCAGAGACCTTCAGGGTGATCGCATCCACCGTTTCAGGGAGGCGAACAGAAGAGGCACAATCAGAAAACGGAGCAGAAAAGTCTGCCTCAGAAAGAGAATCCCGGGAGGTAAACGTAAGCAACAACGAATGCGAGATAGGGAAGCCCTTGACAGCGTGAATAGAATGTACTTCTTTTTGTTATAATGCTGCTGAGAATAACTGGTAGGCTGCTGAGTAGAACAGCGAGGTAAGCTTGTGCTTATGATAGAAAACGAAAAAGACCAACTCCTATCTGGCGGTTCGGTTCAACCGCTTAAGTATAGTGGATTATAAATAGAAAACAGGTAAAGGCAGATACTGGAGGGCTAAACACAAACGCAAGGGAGTAGTGAGTTGGAGGTGCGAGGAAAACCTATGACTCTATATCTTAAGTGAAAGGAAGAAAGGTAGAGAACTGGAGTGGTTAGTTTCAAGAGCAAGAGGAAAGGTATTGTAGCCATAGTCGTTCTAGTAGCTTGAGTTGTATGAGATGAGAGCAAGTCCTGTGTTCTAGGAATTCAACAAGCCAGCAGGGTGAAATGACTAGTAGATGTATCGGAGGTAAGTCAACCATATTCTTTTCATTAGTATAGCTCTACTACTAAGGCATTGCATTGGACTTGCTCATAACAGGAGCAGCCCTTTAACGACCTATTACTTAAGGGCACAGGACTGGGGAATAACTCTAAAACACAGGCTTTCCGCACCTCTCTTTCTCTTTCAACAAAGTAAGAGCTTTCAACCGCTGCAATTCCGCATCTAGTAGTCGCTTTGCTTTTTGCATTCTTTAAAGGGAAACTCAGTGGTCTTCTTCTCTGAGAACTAAACATATAAGTCAAAGATAATAATTAGGAATTGTTGACAGAGCCAGAGCAATGGAAAAGAACCAGAGCAATGGGTCAGAGGTGGGGGCGCAGAGTTAATTACAGGCTTTTCCGCTAGGTCAGAGATCTTTATTGGCTTAGAAGCGCTAGCAACAAGGTATTCAACTCAGCGGTGGGAAAGGTCATCATTAAAGTTGACTGGCGTTGCTTGTCTCCTTGTCTATACGTAGCTTGGTGGGGCGGGGTTCACTCAAATGTAAGAATAGAGCTCAGTAGTAAAAGAATTAATAAGTAGGTACAGATGCGGGGATTCAGTGCTTGTGTTAAGCTATGAGGAAATAGAGAAGTTATTGTTTGAGTTTCGATGCTTGTCTAGTAGTTATAGCCCCCTTTCACTCAAGCTTGCACTAACAGAGTTAGTAGTTCAGTTGAATCAGTAGTAGTTGGCTCCCATTTATTTAATGAGTTTACTGTAGATATAGGAGCCTGAGTTAGATGAGCTATAGGTATAGATAGAAGCCAGAGAGTTCAAAGAGCAAGATCAGAGGACAGGCATAGGAGCAATAAGTAGATGAGATGAGAGCAATAACCGTATTTGTGGGCAAGCTAGTCCAGAGTCGAGGTGGGCAAGGGAAGGGCTTAATCTTAATCATGAGCTAGGTATTCTAGTTCTTTTACTGGATGCTTGTGAAAGCTAAGCATTAAAGTTATGGTAAGGCGGAGGCATAGGGTTCCGTTAAGTCAGAGGCATAGGGTTCCGGTATCGGTGAACAAGTCAGCAGTGAAAGCAGATCCACAGCCAACTTACTATAATAGCAGCTCTAGTTAAACTCTTCTCTTTGTTCCAGAAGGTATAAGGTAAGCAGTGCAGCAAGTAGCCAGCTCCCAAACACAGGACTTGGGGTAAAAACGAATTATTAATAGTATTAGTATGGCAAGCAATGCTAAGGTCAGGAATGGAATGGATAGCAAGGAAGCAAGCCAACAAGATTTTAGTCAATTTGCCTATATATACATAAATTAGTAACAGATAAGGTTTACAGTAGGAATGAGTTCAAGCACTCGACCCGACTCTAACTCCACAAATATGAGTTATCAAAAGTGCTGTGTTCATCGTCTGAAAGTATAGGAGAGGTTAGCGCTAAAGGAGGAGGTGTTGCCGTTCTCAAAAGGGAAGCAGTACTAAAGTAATTTACTCTAGAAGAAGTGGAATTCCCTGTTTCATAAGTAGTTGTTGACTACTTTCATTTTTTTTGTTTACCAGGGCGAGTCCTTATTTTGACTCTGGAAACCCAGTTAAGTACAGTAGCAACAGGTAGATCATTCGCTCTCCCTCTCCTCTTGCAACTGACACCCGGTATTAAACAGATTCAACTCGGGTTAGCCTTATTCCCTGCCTACTACTAGAGTAAAGAATTTAATAAAAGTCGAAATTAGTAACATTAGGGAGTCTAAAGAACAGGTTATTCCCAATATTCCGCATTCCTTTATTGAATTACTGAATTGAACTCGACAAGACACTGGTGTCGCGGCAGGAGCTAACTTCTCTTACTATAAGGGTCTCTCCTCTTGCTCTTCTCGGGCAACAATAACCATACCTTTCCTATTACCAATTACCCTCATTTAGTACTGTGTAGAAACCTATGCTATGCACTTTAGTATCAAGTTACGTATCAAGACGACTTTATGCTCGAAGTCAAGTATTCTGTTTCATGCCTAATATAAGTAAGGGCAGCTGCCCGGGGGAAGTTCAAAGTTCAGGGAAAGAGTCATCGGTGGTGTCAGCAGTTCTAAAGTCAGCTACAAGTTCAAAGGATACTTCCCACACCAACACAAGATCAGGATCTAGATCTATTATCCCTATTCATTCTTAGTAACCCACTCACTTTCAAGTATCTTCTTTCTCTATTAGTATTATGTAAATAAGTAACACAATAATTCCACACTAGACAAGTGAACGCCCGAGAGACAAGCCACTTATTACCAAAGTCAGTAACATAATAATTCCACTTATAAGTAAGTATCAGCAGAAGCCACAGATGGATCAGCAACAAACCAACTATTTATTGGATTGGATAGAGTTCGGGCAAGTTCCATTCAGGTTTTCGATTCTTCAAGAGCCGGGTCAGCAGCAAGTAAAGAAGCTAGTAGGCGAGTTGTTCATAAGTAAGTATAAGACCGCTTCTGTTGTTCATAAGTAAGTATAAGACCGCTTCTGTTGTTCATAAGTAAAAGACCGCTTCTAAGTATATTAATGAAATACCCTCAGAGCTGTGGAAGTTTTAGTGACATTGGAAGCATACTTGTTTTAGTAACACCTATTTTGAGTCACAGCAGGAAGATGAAACATCCGAATCTCTAAATAGGTTAATTCTTATACTCTGGAGTTCAATTCATTCCAGGCGGAGAGGTGCAGGATATTGACTTCTTCTATCTTACCTAGCGTGGGGAGCAAGACTTATTCCATTGATACACTGCCTCTTATTCAGTTGCTTCTCTGGAAACTTAGGATTCTATTTCTGACCTTGTTGACCGCCTATGAAATAAGTAAAAAAAGATAAATAAGTGAAGATTCCCCCGCTCTAGATCCCAATCCAGATTAGTAACATAAATTAGTAACACCAGATGTAGTTCTACCGGAATTCTACTTATCTACTTACATATAACAACTAAACCTAAACTCCTCAGTCCTATTTTGATACTTATTTGTTTTTTGCTTACTTTACCTAGCAATTATCTTACTTAGCTGATTACTTCTTATTGAAGAAATTAGGAACAGTCAACCAACCACTATTAGTAAACTCACTCACTAACGCTTACTTCTTCCGATCTTGGTTCTGTTTCTGATCTTGATTCCGCTGACGACTGAACGGCAGATTCTCTCTCTTCTTGACAATCAATACAAACCTAACTATGTTGCGTGCTTGCCTTATGACTTTCCTTTGAGTTGAATCCTTTGTGGAATTGGCGCTTGAAGCGAAGTAAATAAGTTTAATCACTAGTAGAGTCTTCAAGAGATGTTGAGTCTTGTGATAACTAAGTGGCGAGGTATGATGGAAGCAAGCGGGTAACCTACAGTGCTCCATCTAGAAACCTACCCTAGTGATAGTACAGCTCTTTTCTAAATGAGTCACATTGGATTAGTAACATCTCCAATTAGGCACATCCGATACTAATAACCAATTTGGAACATTATATACCTGGATGCCCTGCCTTACTTTACTTCCTTAGCTACTTATACTAATACTAAGCCTTAGCCTACTTTACTTCCTTAGCTACTTATACCAATACTAAGCCTTAGCCTACTTGACTTTTCACTTAGCTACATTCCCGATTTTAGTAACAATTGGTCATATGGGGCCTCGGGTATTGGTCACATCTTCAGGGGTCTAGCCCTTCTGACTTGCTTCGGTATCAAAGCCAGGCTCCGAGTTTGTAGTTCAATGATGAGTCATAGTAAACTCCCTTTCGCTACTATGCCCTCGTATTGAAGGGAAGAAACTACAACTTGACTTAGAGGAGGACTTACTTGACTACTTGAGAAGATAGGTACCTTGGTTGACTGTTATTGTTCGAGTTAGAGTGGAATCCCCTTAAAGTATACGAGTAGTCAAGAGCCATAACAGGATTTGTAGCCAGAGGTCTTAATTCAGCAAGTAAGAATTCAGGTATTGTTGCCAGTTGCAATAGGAGAGGTGTTACTAATTTCTACTAATTTCATAGGCAGAGGAGAGGCAGATATATAAGTGGCACCAACCCTCGCTACCAATAGGGAGAGAACTTCACCTTAGTTTAATGATTAAGTAATCTTTATGTAGTTTTCTACAAATATAGCATTAAAAGAGGCTTTAAGAGGGCAAACTTTCCCGGTTAACTCCATTGAGTTTAGTTACCGCGCCCTAGTGCTATTTCCTTGAAGAATTGAGTTGCCGCACCTAGTGCTATTTCCTTTCATTCATAAATCGAATGCAATGGTCTACTTGCATTGCTTCACACAATCACCCGATACTTAAGCTTCAGCAGAAGATCTGATTGCAGTCTTTGAATTGATTGAATCTTGCGAGTCGGTTGACAGAGGAGTGAAAGGGTTTCCCAAGTCGAGTTGGGGCAGGGCATTGAACAGTACTGTAGTAGTTTGGCTGTTATAACAGTTCCTGTGTGCGTCTTTTGATCGGTCTAAACCGAGAACCACTTACCAGCCAGTCGACCTCAACTCTTGCTAACCCGGACTGCCCCATCCCATTACTTAAGGGCACATCAGAAGTAATAACAACTACTAAATAGACTATATTAAGTTGATTATTATAGTTGTATTAGAGTGACTTGGCGGATCGGATGCACTTACTTGTTAACTAGCTTCTTTATATGATTAATTTCAGACTCACTATACTACTGAAAAACTACTTAAATTGATCCTATACACACACGGTAGACACTAAGTAGAGGAAAAACCCATATCAGTCTGCTACCGGGCTAAAGTCAGCTACCAGGCGAAAGGATGCAGTTAGAGCGTAGCCAGTAGATTTAATTGAAGAAGTTTCAAGATCAGAAGCTTTGGAAGCAGTTATTACTTGCAAGGAAGCACTAACGGGAGCCAGAGGAGGAGCAATTGTGAACCTGTTTTCGACCTTAGCAACAACCAGTTCAAAAGAAGCATTCCTGTGCTGTTTGACTCGGTGCAAAAAACAAGTGCTGTGTTCGCCACTAACAACTCGAATGAAACAAGCTACTCGAAACTTCACTTGAGACTTAAACTCGTCTCTTTGAACTAAGGCTTGGATCTTATCTTTATATGGGAGACTATCTGATTCAACTAGTAGTAGCCCTGGGTTACAGCCCAAACTAGTCGTATTGAATAGAGGCATACTTCCCCTCTTGCTCAGTGACTCCGGACTCCTAGTAGTAGCTGGGCGAGTGGAATACCGAGTTTACTTAAGAAACAAAGCTATAAACAAAGAGATCCTCCCCCTATCCCTCGACTCTGTAAACAAATAAAGTGGTTGCTCCCGAACACGTGGTCTTAAACTCTGATATTCGAATTATCTACAAGGGAGCGGTGCCTCTTGCGCCTGTTCCGAGAGACTTTGTTCATGGGGGCAGTTTGAGTTATCCGTTTCGAAAGAAGAAGCGAATGAGCGAGGTATTATAGAAAGAAGCGACCAACTGCTGTTTTATGGGAAATTTCCCTAGTAAGAGATCACACCTGCTTAAAATGGAATGCTCTACCTCCTGTCCTGCCCCAATACCGTTACAGGCTTTCTTCCGTTTCATACTTCCCCAAGAGTGGTAGGCGGGGTGGAATCCTTTTCACCGAGTAGTTAATGGCTTAGCGTAGTTAATTGCTTTACCGAGTAGTAGGAATGAATCTCTTGGGGCACTTATGGGAGCAAGGAAAGATGTAGGTAGAGTTAAGTCTACTGACCCCAACACCAAATAATGGTGATATAGAGATAGACCAGCCCTACTACCTCTATTATTGATGACTAGGGGTTCCGCCTCGCCCTTTCTATACGGATCCAAGACTATCTGTGGTAGCTAACCAACCCTAGTACTCTCCGGCGGATCAATACAGAACTCAGGTAACTATATATAAGAGTAGTTTAAATGCGCTAGACCGGACCCGAACTCTATAATTTAAACAGCAAGCAACTAGTAGGAGTGATATTCCATTTCGTATACCTTATGCAGAAGATTTAACAAGGGATTCAACTATAGCACCGATTCTTTCTCTCTCTTATTTATTATAGGAGAACGGATTAAAAAGAACACCTGATTGAAAAAGAACACCTGATAAGGAGTTATATGCTTCCGAGCACCCTCACTCGACTTTCCGTTTAGATCCATATTATGCAAAAGTGAGTTATTGTTGCGCGGCAGGAGCTTCGGACTTTAGAGGTTGCCAGATCAGAGCACTTCTTGTTGGCAAAGGGGCACCAGCTACTGAGGAAGCAGTTTCAAGATCAGACTTAGTTGAAAGAGAAAGAGAGGCTAAGAGATGAAAAAGTTTCTAGAGATTCAATCGTATCTGTAGTAGCTTGGCTCTTAGTTTAGTTGAGAGACTACTCCTGTTCCTGTGAGAGTTCTAAATGATCCTATACTTATCCGGAGTAAACTAATACAGATTCCACTCGACCACCACTTTAAGGCCCTGTTCTTGAGATATAGTAGTTATGGTTTTATTCTATAGTAGTTCCGGATAACTCCTGACGCGCCTAAGTCTGCTTGTCTTGCAGGGAAGGATACTATACTATACCTTAGTCAACACCTATAGCTCTGGCAACTGGAAACAATTCTTAATTAAAACTCCTTAGCTTCCCTTACTCACTGGAACGGGACTCTAATCTAACTCCATTTCTTTTATACCAGAGTTCGGCTCATCTAACTCAAGCAACTAGACCTTCATTGTTCTCAGGCTCCTGACTCTATACTTGTTTTGTTTAACTGACAACAAAAAGAATCGATTGCTGGTTCCCTTGCCGACCTCGACTCCCACTGCTCCTTCATTTGATCCAAAAGGAGTCGCGCTCTTTCTTTAGGGCCCGTATCTACAATACCATTAATAGAGGACTCCGGAATAACTCATTAGCACTAACGAACAAAAGAAGTCAGCTCCTGGTTTCGGGTGAACCAGCAACTTAATAAAAATGATTCAACTCGAATGAAAGCCATAGGAGAGTGAAAAGAACCAGAGCAACGGGTAAGAGGTATAGGGGAGGAGCCAGAGAGGAGCCGGAGTTCAAAGAGATGAGATGAGCCTGAGTGAGCTAAGACTAAGTAAGTATATAGTTACAGTGGAGCTCCCGAAAACAGTGAGTCTGAAGTGGACAAGTAAAGTAGTAGTTCAGGTAGTACTTGTTTATTTCTTACTTTATCACTGGACAAGTAGTTGCTGATCTACCGGTTGCTTCTGCTGATACTGACTTTGAGTTGAATTATTACTTAAAGGACTAAGACCAACAACCCTAGGTGGGCAAGGGAAGCAATGGAAGATGTTGGCTAAAGTAAGGGTAGTTTTCTAGTTGAATCAGTATGAGTAGCAAGAGGAGAGGCAAGTGTCATAAATAGAGGTCGGGTCGGGAACCATAAATACTAGGCCCTTATAGTAAGTTGCAGACTATCTTACTTGCTTTGATGCGAGGTATCTTCTTTACTAGGTATCGGAGCCAAGCCAGAGTTACAGTGATCAAGTAATCCCGAGTTTACAGAGGATAGAGATTAGCTAGTTGCAAAAGGATGGAGATTGGCTATTGGGTATTCAAACCCTTCTTTTGAGTGCTGTGTTTGAGGTTTCCTTATCCTTTTATTATGTAGAAGAAGAGTAGCTTGGCCCAGTTTCATCCCTTAGAGACTCCACTTCAGGAGCATACCCGCTTACTGCTTAATCAGGGCATTCCTCAACAATACTTGATTTCCCACTCCTTCCGATACTAACTCAGGACTCGTTTGAGGAAACCCGAGAAAAAAGGCAGCAACCTTATTTTCCTTCATAGCGAACCCGAAAGTCATGAATTTTTTACAAAACCCCGGGATTTTTAATAGCAACCCAGTTTTCCTTCATAGCGAACCTAAAAGTAATTAGAAATTCATGGAAACCCGTGTTTTTTCGTAGCAACCCAGTTTTCGCTAATAGATCCAAAGATTTCTATTATTTTTTATGGAAACCCGGGTTTTTTGATAGCAAACGAGTTTGCCTTCATTGCCGGGTTCATCGAAATTGTATTTTATCGTTTTGCCGGGATTTTTCATAGCTTCGTAGTCATTTTGCCTAATAGATCACCCGAAACATACTGACTTTTTTAATAAACCCGGGAAAAAACACTTTAGCTCCATCGCTCGCTACCGCGCCACTTACGTAGTGGCTTGGTCATGAGTAGTTACTTGGCTGATAGCTTCGTCAATTTCCCTGCCAGTACTTATAGCTTCCTCGCCCGCCCCAATTACTTAAGGGCAAAGGAAAGCACTTGGCTCGTAGGAGAAAGGAATTGAAGCCGGTGGGCTTGGCTTGTTTCAAGAAGTATTAGTAGTGGTTCAGTTGCATCTGTATTAGTTTACTCCGGTCTAGTAGCCAGAGGGATCTCATAATATAATCACTAGCCAGCCAGAGCAAGAATATAGGTGTAGTTGCCAGCTGCTTGTTTCAATAAGTATTAGTTGCCCCAGTCCTTTGTTTGAGTGCTGTGTTCATGTGCCGAGGTTCTAAAAGGCAGTAGTGCTAGGTGATTTAGTTCGAGTCTTCAGACCGAGGGGGTAGTCTCACCTATGTTTTAAGTACGAAACCCACTAGTTTAATTCGTTGTCGATTCAGAAAGGAGAGTTTCATCTGTATTTGTAGCAAGAGAAGCAAAGGGGGCAGGGTGGTTCCAGATAGTACTATACTGGCTTTGAGGCTAGGGTAGTTGTTGAATTCTATTCTATTACAAGGCTCGGGTAGGTTAGT